>JAKUCM010003612.1:0-57467 GCA_023374145.1 Lepidium sativum
AAATATATAATCAGTAGTATCGTTTTAACTTTTAACTCCAAAGCAGACTATATTGCTAGAGAAATTTAGCCAACGAAACTAAAAAAAAATTATTAAGAAATATTGGTACCACAATCACATTATAAGAATATAACATGGAAGAGAAAAAATGTTCAATATTCTAAGAATCTTTCGCCGAAACTTCTCATTGAGTTGAAAATCAATACATGCATCAATGTTTAATATATATCAAAGAAAACAAAACAAAATTCATATAAATTACTTAATCTCTTGTACTGTTTTTTTAGGACACTAAAAATTGATGAAAGAGCTTAAAGATCATGTTGTAGTTATAAACTATGGATCATCGGGAGCTTCAGTAACGGCGTCGCCTTTATCTCAACAGACGCCGTCAGTTATAACGCCGGCAACATCAAGATTCAGTTCACGGTGACCGTCGGTTCATGTGACCGGTTTGGTTCTCCGGTTAATAAGTTTGGTTTTATGTTTTGTCTCTGCTCTTTCGTTGGCAGTGAACGTTCATCGACCTTCAACGAGACATGTGTCACGGAAATCCTCGAGTTTCGCTTCATATCCTGAACTATTGTAAGAACCTTATCCTCTTTAATTCATTTTTTATTTTACTAATTTTATTGTTTAATTTTACTAATTTTATATAATACAAAATCGTATAAAATGATGTTTTTTTCAATGCAAATTTGGATTACGTTTATGGTCGTTATCCACACCATATTTTTACTAGAAGAAAAAATTAATTGAAAATAGTAATTAACAATTATAGGCTGGTAGGTTCTCAGGAAATTTCATTATTTTATAAAAGAAAGAAAAAAATTATAACTATTTTTTCTTGAATTAAAGTAATTGAAAAATTCATTCAGCTTTCGAATATGGTTTGTGGGTAATGGATTTGAGCTTGGAGTTTTGTTTTTCTTTTGGGTTTATTGTTTAGAACTAAGAATTTAGATTCTGTTAATAGTCTATTGTATACAATTTTTTTAAATGCAATTTAAAACGTTATTCATCATGAAAATATATTAATTATATCAGCATGTTGGAAAAGAAAAATTCATAAATCAAAATATTGATATATACAAAGAACATATTTTTGGATCGATAAAATTTGATCGATAACTAAAATTTCCAAATTCTAAATAGACAGCACCATTTTTTGGAATCAAACTTGACTAAAAACAATAAAGATATATATATTTAAGTATTTGATTAAATATATATATATATATATATATATATATTCTAAAGAAATATATTATTTATTATTAAAGATTTGGATGAGTTTGTTTTACACTTAATTTAAAATAAAATAAAAAGTATAAAATTGTTAAAGTAGATGGATACATATGCAGATACTGTTTTGGTGTAGCAGTGACAGGATTCATGTATACATGTTTGCACACATTTAAAGAAATTTGTGATTTAACTCATAGAGGAGTTATAATCTCTGGGCCTCTTTCAGACTATATCAGCTTCATATTTGACCAGGTAATTTTTACATGATTGTTGATCAAATTACTATACACCAATCATTAACATTTACTACAACTTTTAGCTAAATTTAGTTTTTGTAACATATTATATGTTATCTATTAGTATCATCTACTTCAGTTGCAATTTCATGGATCCAAAATACAAAAGAGGATGCGATTCAAACACTTACAAAGAGTTCAATAGTTTCAGTTTCAATGTCATTCTCTGCTTTTTTTGGTTTTGGCATTGTCTAGCTTCTTGTCCGGATATAAGCTTTGTAAGAGATTTATATGGTAATCAATTATTTCTTGTAAAGGGTTACGTTAAAGTCTTGTTTATGTTTAAACATGTGATTATTGTAGTGATCAAATGTTGACCATTGTATATAAAACTTAATTAGTTAAAGAGTATATTTGTCTTCCATTTATATTGGCCTAAATTCGATTGATTAAAGGTTGTCCATTTTGTGACGGAAACAGATTGTTCTATGTTAGGAGGCTACAACTTGCAATCATATATCAGAATAAATATTTATAGAAAATAACAGTCTAATATTATAAATCTGGTAGAAGAGATATTTTGTATAATCTATAGTATATGTAGAATCTAATGTAGGAAACATATTCTAGGTAGAAGTTAGATAAGTTAGAAGATGTTAGTAGATGTATTATAGATTGCATAGTGTAGAATCCAACATAAATAACATAGAAGAATGTTTTTGATTACTTAGAAAACTTTCTTTAGGTTATGGAAAAACATTATCTGGATTACATAGTGTATAATCCAACATAGATAATGTATTCTAGATAATGTAAAACATGCATTCTAGACCAAACAGAATACATATTGTTTAGGTCGAAGAATAGATTCTAAATTACATAGTACATAATTCAAACGATTATGTTAAAAACGTATTCTATATTATATAAATATGTATTATAGACCATGTAAGAGAGGTTATATTTAGTTTTCTAGATGATTTTTGTATTATTACTTTAAGATCAAACCAGGCTCACAAGATTTTAATGTGTTATTTGTTTGCTGATCGTTGGCGACTACGACCGCGACCAAAACATGTTCGTTTTGTAGTTGTTGGTAATTTTTGATTGTTGTTTTATTTAGCGATCTGCGGCGATTAGTCGCAGTGACTGTCAAACGTACAAAAAATTATTTTTTTGATCGTGGTCGCGGTTGCTAGTCGCGATCGCCAACAACCAGCAAACGAACATGACTTATTTAGGATTCATCTTTTGGGAAAATTAAAAGGTGAAAACCCTAAATAAAAGGAAAGTCTTCGGATACAAATTGTCAAGATATTTGTGAAACGTTAGAACATAAGACAAAAGAGATTCACATTTAAATCCTAGAAGAACTTAGGATTTATTTTTATCTTTTTGTAAAATAAGGATTTTAGTGTTTAATTTTGTCGTACGTACTCACGCATTATTGTAGATAATAGATTTCCGATACAAAGTTAATGAAAGAAAGGAAAAGATACGTTTTTCATTCATTTTTTTCTTATTTTTTCTAAAATTAATTTGTTCGTTACTTCTGATTTTTCAGTCGTTGAATCACAAAACAAATCTATTGGCACGTAATATTAGACTTTTAGTCATAAAGATGGACATATATTTTGATTTATTTCTGATAATAAGTTAAGTTGAAAGAAAATTCCACATAAAAAAAAATAGGGGTGATCTTAATGTTGATGTAAATGTTAATAAATGTTAGAAGATTGAAAAATGTTAATGTTGATGTAACATAAGAAAGTGATTAAAAAGAGAGACAACTGAGAAATAACTTAATTCGAGAATAGACTTTTATTCCACTCACATTTATAAGAGAGTAAAAAAAAGAAGATCAGATTCACAATAAAAAAGGTCAAAAAAGGAAATAAGAAAAGAAGAAGAAGAAGAAGAAAGAGGAAACTTCCGGAAAAAGGAAAGAAGCCACATACGCTCTTCTCGTACATTCCTATACTCTTTCCTTCTTGTGGACCCCGCACTTTTTTAATTCCCATTCTACCCTTTTCTTCTTCTTCTCTCTTTTCCTTCTTCTGGAACTTCCGATCCCATCTCTCTCCTCTCTCTTCATTTTTTGATAAAATTATCAATCCGTCTCTCTCCCAGAACATTCTAGAACTTCATATACGCAATCACAATCTCTCTCTCTACCTTTGGATTCATCGTGTGTTTTTGTTCATCACGTGTTTTGTTGGTTGGTAAGAGAAGATATTGCGATTGAGTGAGATATAGAAAGAGAGTTTTATGTGTTTTGGATTTGGTTCAATGGGTTTTTGAAAGACGTCTCCTTTCTCTATTGAGTTTGTTCGGATCTCATGATTCTTACTTCCTTCAAAGTAATTACCTTTAGTCAGCTCAATCCTTCATTGGTAAACAATCTATAGTTTTCTCTTTTGACAACAAGTTTTTTTCTCAATCTAATCTTAATTGGGGATTGGTAAAGTTGAGATTTTTGAGGTGAGTGGATCTAAAACTCATGCCGGGGGAACAAACCGGAGAAACTCCTACGGTGGCCGGAGTTGGCGGCGGAGGAGGTGGTTGTAGCGCCGGAAATAGTGGTGGAAGTAGTGGAGGTGGAGGTGGTGGTGGTGCAGGAGGAGGAGGAGATTCACAGAGGTCAATTCCGACTCCGTTTTTGACGAAAACGTATCAGCTTGTGGATGATCCGATTTACGATGAACTCATTTCGTGGAATGAAGATGGAACAACTTTTATTGTGTGGAGACCAGCTGAATTTGCTAGAGATCTTCTTCCTAAGTACTTCAAACATAACAATTTCTCTAGTTTTGTTCGTCAGCTCAACACTTACGTGAGTTTTTGTGTATTATTGTCTTTCTGTTTGGCTTTTAAATCAAAATGTTACAGTTGGTTTGATTTTGGTTTAATATGGTTTAGGGGTTTCGGAAGGTAGTTCCAGATCGTTGGGAGTTCTCAAATGACTTTTTCAAGAGAGGTGAGAAGAGTATGCTACGTGATATTCAACGACGGAAAATCTCTCAGCCTGCTATGGCTGCCGCAGCTGCTGTGGCTGCGGCTGCAGTAGCGGCTTCAGCAGTTACGGTTGCGGCTGTTCCAGCGGCAGCTCGTGCTGTTTCTCCATCGAATTCGGGTGAAGAACAGGTGATATCATCCAATTCTTCCCCTGCGGCTGCAGCTGCAGGAGGAGCTTTTGTTCTACAGAGGACAACAAGCTGCACCACTGCGCCGGAGCTGGTTGAGGAGAACGACCGGTTGAGGAAAGAGAACATGCAGTTGAGTCAAGAGCTGACAAAGCTTAAGGGATTGTATGCAAACATCTACACATTGATGGCTAATTTCACATCGGGTCAAGCAGATTGTGCACATTTGTTACCGAAAGGGAAGCCGTTGGATCTGATACCAGAGAGACAAGCAATGAGTGAAGCCATGGCAATTGCTTCTAATATAGAAACTGGGATGGGTCTTAAGCTCGATAAGGATCTGACACCAAGGTTGTTTGGAGTTTCTATTGGGGTTAAGAGAGCTAGAAGAGAGGAGCTGGCTGCTGCAGAGGAAGAGCATGACAATAGACGAGAAGCGGATACACGGGAAGGAGAACAAGGTTCTGATGTTAAGCCAGAGCCTATGGAGGAGAATAACTCCAGTAACCATAATGGGCCATGGCTTGAACTCGGAAAATGAAAACTCTTACCAGGACACAGGTTTCGTCGCATATACTGGAAACTGTTAGTGATTCTCATTGGCAACGCAAAGCCATTGAGCAGACCGGAACGGAAAACCGGGTGATGTTTAGTCAGCAGGACAACTGCTCTGAGAAATACAAAGGTATTTGAGACACAAATTCTACCAGCCTGAGTTGCTCCTGAATTCAGATGTTGCCTCCTGAATCTTCTTCTTGATGGAACTGAAACTATTCTGGCTCGTTGAACTCCAGCGAGTAGATGTGCTTCTCACGATTTCAGATAAAGCAGGCTGATTCAAAGTCACATCTTCATACTCTGCACCAAATAGCACAAAAGAATGGTTTTTAAGAATTATAGCAACGTTGATAGAATTATTCTGTTCTTTTATGGTTCAAAACAATTGTAGCTCCCGACTTGTAACATTCTTAATAAAATTTCCAACTGTTAATTACAGATAGTTCAAGTATGTGGTTTCTTACCTGATGACATAGGAAGCTCGTATTGGCGTTTTAAGAACTTGGAGGCGGTACGGTCTTTCTTGTGGCAAAGTACTCTCATGAGAGTTTGGGCATCCTCCATGCGTCGCTGCTCTGAACTCACTCCCATGTTAATGAGCTCGCTAGCAGTCATTAACATCTGAATTAGCATTTCACTCTGCCATACAGAATGGAGGACACCAAAATGTTTGTATCTCAGATAATATATGTAAGGAAAACTCACTGGCATGTAAGTAAAATTTATCTTACCTCAAGAGAGTACAAGTCAAGGATCTCTTTTGCCTGTTTTGCTTCTTGCTCAACTAACGAACGAGGAAGACCCTCTCCATCAGCAATGAAGAAATCCTAAAGGATGCATGCGAGACGTTAGTGCACATATCGGAATCGAGACAAGGTTCTCATAAGCAGAATTGCAGAACCCGAAAACCAAAGTAATATGATCTAACTGCTTGCTTTCAAAACTAATTGGATGCAGAGATTCTACCTATCCGCCACTTGATTGAGCTCAATTTTTGGAACAAAAGAATCGAGAGAGAGCCAAAACAGAAATATAAATTACTTACTTTCAAAATACTGAGATCTTCTTCCATCAAGATGACGTCTGAATCTTGAAATGCACGGGTTGGTCCTCCATCAAGTAGTACTCGGAACATAAGCTTCCTAAGTGAGAGAAGCCCATAAACTTGGTAAGCATAGAAGAGGTTGAGTCATTAACTTGGCAAAAAGGAAAAAAAGTGTTACCAAAGCGAATCGGCAGATGCTTAAAACCACCACTATCTCGTGAGTCCTCATAACTCAAAATGCAAACTGTATCAAGGACCTGTGTATTGCATTTCTCAGTCTAAATTCATGCTTACTAGAAATGGGGTGAATCAGGGAAAGGAGATGAGTCGTGCATACAGAATCAATGTGGGGAAGTAATTTTTCCAAGCGAGCGCCTTCAACTGTGCCATTGTATAATTGTACTAGAAACATGTCTCTCAGATCCCAGAATATCGCTCTTGCCCCTGATAAAGAGTAACAGAAATACAGAAACAGAGCTAAACCATTTTCTTTGTCGTCTTGAACACAAAATTTTTAAGAGGCACCACGATCTAGTCCAACATTAATCCTCATCCATTATGATCAACTAATCAAATAGGAATACGTAAATTTCCCAACAGAACTAAAATATGAATAATATGTATGGCTTATTCACGAGTATCTCAGATAATGACAGGGAAATTCGCTAATGCATCCTTTATGTACATCTGCATTTACTATAAAATGCTAATCCATCTTTTTGTAAATAACATTTTGCTAATGTCATCTTAGACTAGATTTGTCAGTTGATTTTAAATTTAAAGTGCTGTCAATGAAAACGAGTCCTTGTATTAGCTTACCAATGAGATCACGGGTTTTAGTAATGCAATTAGCATTGGTTTCTCTGAGGCTGTCATAGGTGGTGGCAAAGAGTTCATCAACAGCTTCACTATGGGTCAATGAATTCTCCACTTCAGCTTTGTTTTCTGAAACAAAACCATGCAAATGAATCCGTCAATGCACATACATTTTAAAGCTAAACAACCAAACGAAGAGACAAACATCCAATCCAAAATGAATGAGCGTACTTGATCTCTTGTTAAGCGAGGCTTCAACAAGTGTCAATGATTTCCTTATGCCATCTTCTGTTGCACTGATTTGTTTCTGAATATACTGATCCATGTGTACAGAATAGAAAGAAAAATGAATATATAAAACCTAATTTTTGGTTTTCATAGGAATATATGAAAGTTTTAGCTTGGACGAACACACTTACACAGAGCGTATTCAATCTTATGCAGAGTTTTGGTATTGTCAGTTCATCCAGTTTCGTATTGTCAGTTCATCCAGTTTCTTAGCTATGTTCTTATCTGGCTCAGTGGTAAACTCGAGCGACTTCCTCTTTATTACTGGTATAACTTTCTCTGTGAATCGAGTTAAAGGAGGAGCTGACGGATAGAGAAATGTCTTGTCAACTGCAGATAGAAAGCTTGTGGTCAATATATCACAGTATGCTTCTAAAATCACTTAGTTTAAGACAGATATACAATGTGTGTTCATTACACCTTTAGAGTTAAACAAGAATTCTATATATACTACAACATGTTAATCTCAAGCAAGTCCTGTACCAAGAAATACAACATAATCTACCAGACAGATAACCTGCTCAAATATGTGCACGGATATTGACATAAGAGAAAAGAAAAGTGTAAAGCAATTCTTCTATGGTAGTGCAAATACAAGACTCAGTAACAGCTCTTACGAAGATGTTGCATTGGGCAATACCTAGTTGCTCAAAGATTCTCTGAAGATAAGTATCCAAGCTATGATAAATTAATGAGAGAAGAGCTTGGAGATGTGTAATATCAACAGGTAGATGTAAACCAAATAGCTGAGACACAGTCTGCAGAGGAAAGTGAAATGAGAAAGTAAGATGGCAAATAAATGTGTGCAACACTAGAGAAGTAAAGCAAGATCTTAAACAAAACCAACATATAAATCCAGAGGCAACCTAAAAAGACGAATTTTTATTAAGCTTCCTAAACTCGTCTATGCGTATGACCCTGCTGTTAAGCTCCAACATTGTGTACACTATTCAGCATAATGAAATCATAAAAGTAAGTTGATATACCTCTTCTATGATCCTAAATATTTCAACGATTGATGCAGCATGTCTTTGATGAACTGATAGAGGCTCCCACTCCTGCACATATAAAAGCCATATAATTAAAATTCTTGTTCCATCTTTTGGAGAATTAAGTTTCCTGCATCAGACTTTCGATTTATTTGGTTATGAAAAGTGACGGAAGGTCCTGTATATGTGACATCTTTTTGACTTCACGTATTTTCATTTAGTCAGCATATATTATGCCATCAAAATTATTATTATGCAACTTTTTGTTTGCTCCGAAGAATATCAATAATGACCAGATGAGGTTTAACGTGATTCATCAAAATAAGTTCCCCTTATTACCAAACTTTGATGTCTATCTACTGTCAACACTCAACAGAAATCAGCATGTCAATATTTTGCCAAGAATATATAACCTCAATTTCAAAAGCTCGCTTAGTCCATTGCAAGATATGATCATGTTGAGAGATAAGCCAGTCCAGCATTACTGGTTTGACAGCCTTTTCTATCTGCACATAATCAAATATGACTGGTCTCTTATATGACTTAAATAACATGATAAAATTGAGTTAGGAAGCAATAAAACTGAGAAGTGATATACTTTGTTCTGAAATCTAATAAGGATTATCAATTCATTGACCTCGTAATTCTTCAACTTGTGGAGATAAGGTTTGCGCAATCTGGATTTGCTATGACAACTATACAGTTGAGTCAAGTCTTCCTCTAAAATATACGCAGCAGGAACAACTTTTCTAACATCACCAGAGAGAGATGAAACTCCGTCCAGGAAAGGCATCTGCTCCAGTAGAATAAAAGTTTAATTGTATACATAGAGATAGAAGCGACAAAGTGTTTAATGCTTAGGGATATACCAGTCTTTCTCCGTAAAACCGATGCAGCAGCATGGCTGAGATCATCATACATTCGGGCAACCATTTCGAAAAAACTGGTACAAACTCGTTCATCTCTGCCTTTGCAATGACGCTCAGTTCATTTGCAAGGAGAGCTAGTGCATGCGTTCGTTCACCATTAGATTTCACGTAAGCAAAATGTGCAGCCTAGGAGAATAATAATATCAAATATAATTATATTTTTACATTACATGAACCGATAGAGATAAAAGAAGTAGCTTAAACAGTATATACTAGCCACACAAGTAACTGGGGAAGAAAACTGATTACCCTGGCACATGCACCTTTGACAGAGTTCTGAACATAGGATTGTATCTTATCACTAACATCATCACTCACGGTATCTAGCTTGATAAGCTGCAAGAGACAAATGATGAAGATTATCCAAGTATTCCTCTGCATAACAAGCCTACACTAGACAATATATATGTAGTTTCTTTTTGATACCCAACTAGGACTGCTCTGCATAACAATCCTACACTAGATAATATATATGCAGTTTCTTTTTGTATACCCAACTAGGACTGCTTTTCTTATTACAACCAAACACTTGATACATGAAAAATAGTCATTCCAGAAAAAAAGATCTAGCCCTGACTAGTTGGTTGTACAGTTGTAATGCAGTAAAGCATATTAAATTTACGCAAATCTCAACATCAAATGAAACTGCTAGTATGGGCGTCATAACGATAATTTCGGCATGTAGTGCTTCAGCTGAATATCCATACGTCAGCAGCTATAATGTGAAATAGAAAAGGTAAAAAGAGGAAGTTTCTAGCTAACTAGAATTAGATGGTGCAGCGAACATCAACAAAGCCAACCTCAGTTCTGATACAGTCTGCTGGGGGAAGTCCAACTGTTGATACCAAGCTGACAAGCATTCCAAAATCACGAGGTTTCTGAGGAGACATATAAGATCACAATTATTTACAGAAATGATGCTCGTTGTGACGTGATGGAATTGGAAAAACAAATTTAACATGATAAATTTACAACACAGATGTATAAAGTATTTCATTTGGATAGCTAGGGGAAAAACGGATTTTGGTCAGGAGAAAAGAAATATATATGGTTATGGTAGACGAAACAACTATCCATATAAGAATTTTGGCCTGACATTTCGAAATAAATACGCAAAATTATGAAATGTATACGGTCATTATCATAGATCGAGAACTGACCTTACCAAAGTGTAGATGGTAGTCCTGAAGTTTTTCATCACACCAAGAACTAATTGAAATGAAAATCGCCTTTCCAAGATCTAAGGATATGTCAGTTCCAACGGTTTGCCTTGAACATAACAGATGACTTAAATAAAGATCTTCCTTCTGGTTGCCCTTTCCACCGGAAGTAACTTTCTGCAACTCCTGAATTGCACTCCCTAGAAGAGATGGTTCACCTGTGTACACAAACTTCCGAGGAAGGGAACATGTGTGGCTAATAAACTCTTGTCTGGGATATGCATTGGTGTAGTGAAGATCAAACAACATACAAAAAAACTCATCATAGCATGATTATTAAACTATTTCATAGCCGCAAGGGGTATAGCTTAAGCCTGGTTATCCAATGCGAGCTTAGGTGTCCTAAATTTTAGCTTCCCTCAACAAGATTATATATGTGTATGTGCACGCATGCGTGTGTATGTGCTTGAGTTTAAATACCTTTGATTTATAAAATGAACAAAATGACTATTGGTGATAACTATGTTACATAGAGATCAAACAAGCAAATTGCACAGAGTGATCAGATATGTAAGGTAGATGCCTGAAGAATAAGTGGAACAATTGAGATAAAGCGTACCTGTTGAAAAAGAACCCATCCATATATTGCACTATGTAGATTCTCAGTTATGCCCAATGTCGACCAGATTGATTTCATATGGAAAAGCATTGATGATGCGTCCTGATATACCATGACATCAAGAAAAGTAATATGCAGGGAACAAATGGTAAGTAGAAAAACAAGGACTAACGAAATCTACCTCTATCAGTTGACCCTCGTCAAGAGTATCAAATATGCCAAATAATAACTTCTCATAGAGTCTAATGTTCAAATGGTAGGTAGCTGTCCAGTAATAAGTTTCTTCTTCAATACCACATTGGCCTGGTAATGATGAAAGTTTTGAAGCCACCTGCTTAATAGATGATAGAACCTCAATCCGTAACGAAGCAGACACTACAACATCCCATTCCTATGCGAGCCAAGAATAGTTCCGGATTCAAGGAAGAGAAATCCGTTTAGTCATATCACAAGATGAGAACTTGCTGGCTATGAAACATCTAGATCATAAGTATTATGCGCACCTTTGAGTCTCTAATTGTTGCAAGGCATTTTCTCATTGTTGCTCTTTCATTTTTCTCCAGACTAGGTGAGAAACAGAGGACTTCTTCTAGTAGGTTAGCCTATATGATGATAGAAAAAGGCACTAATTCAATGCCTATAACAACAAAGCCATGCATATCTTTATGCAAATTACATATTTGGAATATGATATCTAACTGTTCCAAGTAAATGCCTACAGCGCAGCAGGATGATCCATATGAAATTCGCAAAACAACCAAAATGCAAAATCACAAAAGCTGTTAATACAGATTACGTTTTTACTTTATTATAAAGGAGATCAAGAAGGAAAAGGAATCATAGCAGAGCACCAGGATGGGTGACATCCAGACTTACATTTGATTATAATATAATCAATATCAAACTAACGAATCCACGAAATAGTTTAAAGAGTTGAATAACGACTACAAGAAAGACAGCATTGTAGTTTGTGATCACCTGTCTAGTCTTCCAGTTCAGGTAGAGTTTTTCATTAGGAAAATCTGATTTAAATATTCCAACCAAAAGCCCCAATGCTAACTGTGGAAGATTGATTTGTTCGCCTGTCCTTAAGGTAGCCAACTGTACCAGATTTCTACGTATGCATGAATCCATCTTTGATGAAATCTAGAAAGCAGAAACAAACATGCATCGAAATATGTTGCACCATAAGATTCAAACAAATTATACAACTGAAGTACATTTGAAATAGAGTACTGTCAATTTTTTTGCTTAGTTAACAAAACGCAAGGTAATAGTATTAACCAGAATACTGCTCTCCTCTCCAACTATTTTAGATAGCTACTGGCTTCTCAGGGAAGATAATAGGTAATAACTTGCCTGCATCTGGACACGGATCATGTTGATGACCTCTGAGTGTGTATTAGACATCTGAGGCTGTAGATGTGGCTTATCTTTTTTCTTCAAACTTAACAATCGCTTTGAGCTTTTTTCAGTCTTTCTTCTCTGATTAGGATTCACCTCAACACTGTGTGTTAAAAAACCGTAAGAATGTGCAGAAGCAAAAGTATATACATAGATCTATCCGGAAATAGCTGGATGGTTGCATCAAAAACAACACAGAATAGAAATGTATGAAGGAAAAAAACATGTGTACCTTGAAAGCAACATCGACGCAATCACTAATTCATATGCTGATTCCCGCAAATCGTCGTCAGATAACCCTTCAAAATCCCTAACATCATGTATCAGTTCACTCGAAAGATGGTGAATCAAAAGAATCAAGATTCACAAAGACACAACTAGTAATCTAAGACAAAGAATTCCTAACTATATACCTGTTCTCAAGGGTGGCAAGCCAAGCGGAATGATTTTGATAGGTTTCTTGGGTTTGATGTCAGGTGTGTCATCTTTATATATATAATTGTCTCCAGATGAAGGACTACAAGAAGAATCAATGTCACATGACATGCCTGGACCACTGTTAGTAGATTTTTCCCTGTTAATTGGAGGGGGAGGCATACGGCGAGGAGGAGAACCTGCTATATCTGGACTTGATACAAGAAAATATGAATCTCCAGACGCTGAGTGTAGCTGCAAATCCAATTCATTAAACAAATCATCTTCAACGATAGTTATCAACAAAAGCATTGGAGTTTGATATCAACAGGTTACGTCACATGAATTGCGAGGAGGATGTACTGCAAAGTTTTGACTTCCAATCGCTACAGCTCTCAAACTACACTTGCCATCAAGCCAGAAAAATATAACATACGCAAATGCCTATAGAATGCCAATATCCATAGCCTAATTATGCATTTAAAGGACACCAACAAAGACGGAGCATTGTAGAAAGTTTTCCTTACCGTAACGGGGTATGAGGACTCAAAATTGTATTTCTGGGTGCCTTTATAGACATCAACGACACCACCTGCGGAGTATTTCAGCAATACATTAGTTAGATAACACATGCTTTGAATGGTTTGTCAGATTGAACTACGAAAAGACAGCCAAAATCTTCCCAAACAATTACTCAAGAATCCAATTCAAAAATTTCAAACTACAAAGAAGATGAAAAAGCAAACTCCATTATTCACTTTTACAACTCAGAGACAGGTAATAGCTAAGGATGGATCAGTTCCTCAGAGAAAGAGAAGCTATGTATAGATTTCATGTGTTATTTGAAAATGTAAAGTGTCAACTCACTGGATTTCACGCAATCCAAGACATAATCGGCGCTAAGAGCATCCAAATCGGCCGGAGAAAGAGAAGTAGAGGAACCAGAAGGGGAACGAAGCTCCTTTACCAAACCCGAAGACATAAGAAACTCAAGGAGCTTGCGACGATCGTTCCGGTAACGCTGCAACAGAGAATCCATCTTCACGGTCGAGTCAGAAAACAAAGAATCGCCTCTGACCTAAAACGTAATATGGTAGATGTAGAAGACGAAGAAGAAGAAAAGAGCTGGAGAAAGACTTGTTCAGTGTGCAATTTGATGTCCCCTCTCATGGAAGAAGGGTGAAAGAAAGAGGAGCTTTGGGGTTTCGGTAGAAGCGCGGAAAAGTGAAAGTGACCAAAATAACCTTACCAACATTTTTTAATTTTACTTCCCTTTTCTGACCATAGACTTTTCTTTCTTATGGTAAGTCCATAACAGGTTCTTTTGGTAACGTCTGAACAACTAAAATTCGACAATCGATACAAACGATGTCGTTTTTACTTGTCACTATTCACTAGTAACCACACTGTTACTTACCGCTAATTGCGCCGAATGTTTCTGACCAAAGACGACATTTGTTTTGTGTTTTTTTGAAAATTTGTATATAATGTCATCCAATTCACACTAGTCACTGTAATAAGAAAATCCCAGAATAAGGAGATATGGACTAGATTTCTAACTACACAACACTTGAAAAAACACGAAGCAGAGTTTATTAAAAACTTCTGGTCTGAAATGGTTCTATTTAATCCTAATAGAACAACATAAGATTTTACTAGACTTCGTTTTCAGTCCTCAATATGTTAAACTTACAAAGTGGGCAACGAGAATTTATGTGAAGCCATTTATCGATGCAAGCGCAATGAAAGTGGTGGTTACAAGGGAGTTCTCTTAGTTCGACTCCATCTTCATATTCACAAAGACAAATGCAGCATTCCTGCAGATTCGTAAGAAGCAACGCATTCTCAATCTACACACTTTTTGAATTGTTGAAATGCATATTGAGAATGTGGAAATGGAATAAGTACCGCATCTTCTGATGAAAGTGACCGTTCAATTGGTGAATCTGTTCCACATTCCGCCATTATTCCCTGTGTTTTGCCTGGGAGTTTTTCATCATTTCCAACCTTTCTAAATCTGAATTTCGGCATTTCCTCTATGTCAATTTTCAATGCTCCTCCCTGCTTTGCCCCAGTTTGGACAACAAGATAATGATTGGAGATCATGATTCTGGAGTCTGATTTACTAATTCTATGTAGATGAGCAGATTCTAAACTATAAAACTGTTACAGGAAGTGGAAGAGAACTACCTCGTCGGCAACAGCATATAAGATTGCAATTATACATGGAAGACAGCAGCAAACAGCAAGGCCAATAACACAAGCCAGTGCAACACAGAAAACAACAAAGAAAACATCGAAACCGAGAAAAATAATACACAGCCTGCAAGTGGAAACCACCAGAGTAAAAAATCTATATAAAAATCCCCCTAAGATACCACTTTAAAAGAGAATGAAAGAATTCGTACCAGTAGAGCTGAGGAGAGTCACTCGATAGTGTTTGGCCTCCTGCAGAAACCCAGTAGAATCCAATTGTCCACCAGAGGAATGAGAACATTGTGTTGGCTGATTCCAGATGCTTAGCGGGATTACTGAGACCATCAAACATTGTGGACAAAAAGGGCCATAAGGAAACAAAAAAAGAAGGAAATTTCAGAGGTAGGAAACTCAGACCAACAATATCAAATTGACCTAAACATGTCCGTCAATTGCAACCATTTTCTAAATCAAGCTTGAATTTTTTACACTACAAGAACATAACCAAAAGAAAAGTTAAACAATACCAAAGTTTAGAAACAAAGTTTGAATGAGGTTTCTTTCTTTATCAGTTTCGTTCCCCAAGACTATTATTTATATCTTCTCACCTAATAGTGAAAATGCACAAGAAAAGTTTGCATAGATTCACAGATACAATAAGCATCAACTAACATTAACCTAGAAACTTAGATTTCCGCATTGAAATATGTATACACACTGAACAAAATCACCTCCAGCTTGGAGACGGAAACTGGCATTCCAGATCAGATAAAGCACAAATCTAACCCAAAAATGAACCAGAATTGGTAAAAACGGAACTGTACCTAGTATTTCTTCTAACGTCCAATTGTGCTAATGAAACGTACTGCTGCTGCTGCGACGAATTCGTAAACCCTAAACCACCATCCAACGACGATGAAGCTGATGAAGAAGATCGGTGACGCATGCCTCTTCTACGCAGTCGTCTCCTCCTGTACTCAACGCACACACACGCAATATGTAACCCACACTGAATACCATAACCAACAACCCAAACTCTTAAAGGCATATTTGGCCGCTCATCACGGCTAAGAATCAGAACAACTACACCGATGGCCACAAAAGCTAAATTCCACAGAATGTCGAGAAACACCACAGGCTTAGAATAAGCCCAATCACTCTGCCTCTCTTCCAATTGCTCCGCCGCAGTTTCTCTAACCAGCATTGACGACTCACGCATCATCCTCCGGCTTCCAGCGTGACGTAGAAACCTCGCTGCTTCTCTAAGACCTTGTCGTCTAGCGATTCGTTGAATCGTACTGTTTTCATCAACATTTACGGTTCTCGAAACGTCACCAGAGGAAGAAAGAAACGGTGTAGTATCGATAATTCCGTCGGAATTCGCTCTACCGACACGAGAAGGTAGAGATGACAAATTCGATTCTGTCGTCGTCGTCGCTGATGATGACATTCTATATAACTTTCTCGATTCACGATCAATTCAATGCCATACAAAGGAATTGCGATTCGTCTTCAAACAGGGTTTAGAGTTTTTGAACGTACAAATTTTGCAGAAAGGGGAGACAAAAAGACGATAACGTCAGAATAAATCGAAAAACGTTTTCTACAGATGTTTCGATATTTCTTAAAACACTCTCCTCATGGTCTCAGTTATTTACAGTTTTGCCATTCTCCCACCAATCCCCTAATTATTAGGGACCCACATTAAAAAAATGGGCCTTAAGTTCCGCTCAGCCCATTAAAATATGGGCTTTATTTAAGAGTAATTAAGCTCAGATGTGGCCTCTTCTTCTTCTTCTTGCAAAGGCGCCTGAATGTTTCATGTTTAAACTTGTTTACAATGCCAAAGAAAATTCAGAAATCCCTCGTTCTGTAACTGCTAAACGACGCTTCTCCTTGCTTCTCTCTCGCCTTAGGCTTTCTCTGTAGTGCGTTTTTTCTTCAACGGTTTAGTTTTGTATATAGACGAAATTGTGTCTTCTTCTTACTTACTCTTTGATCTTAGTTTCACCTATTGTTGAATCGCTTTTGGTCTCGTCCTTTTCCCGGAGAACTGAGATATCTAGATTCAGAGAACCAGTATCCTTACACCTCCGGAATTCTAGGGGTTTATAATGAGTGTTTGATCTTCACCAATTGATTTAACGAAGCATCATTCTCATTGTGATAGGAAATGGAGGTGGTTTGTGTGATTTTGATGGCTTGTGTTATAGTTGGAATCGTCTTCAACAAAGTCGAAGGAATTGAGATATTGTCGAAATCGAAGTTAGAAAAGTGTGAGAAGACAAACGATTCAGGGAATCTCAATTGTTCAACTAAGATCGTCTTGAATCTCGCTGTACCTAGTGGATCCGTAAGAAATTACTCCCCAAAATTTATCATATTTTGTTCTGTATTCATATAGCATCTTCTCAAACTGTTTTCAAAAAAAATTACATAAAGAGTGGAGGAGAGGCTTCGATTGTAGCAGAGATCGTCGAAGTTGAAGATAATTCTAGTAGCAATATGCAGACCGTACGGATTCCACCAGTCATTACAGTGAACAAATCAGCATCATATGCTCTCTATGATCTTACTTACATTCGGGTACGATTTCTATATTTAAGGACAATGAGTTTGGTTTTGTGTTTAATAATTATGGATTTAAGTCTTTGAAAGGTGTTTTATGTATCTAAAGGATGTACCTTACAAACCTCAAGAGTTTTATGTTACGACTCGAAAATGTGAGCCTGATGCTGGACCAGATATTGTACAAATATGCGAGAGGTAAGCATTACATGTACATATGACTACTAAGCTGATCATATGTGTATCTTTCACTAAATTTGTAGTGGTAATCATACAGGTTACGAGATGAGAAGGGTAATGTTCTGGAGCAAACTCAGCCAATATGCTGTCCATGTGGACCACATCGAAGAATGCCTTCATCTTGTGGAGACATCTGTGTGTGTTTTCTTCCTTCGTTGAACATTCTCTTCTTTTGTTTTCTTTGACTCACATTTCTTCTCTTGGATTTTGATTAGTTGATAAGATGATAAAAGGCAAGGCAAATACTGCACATTGCCTTCGGTTTCCAGGTGACTGGTATGGACCTTCATCATCTGCTCCTATCTTTCTAGATGCAAAATATGCTTGTTACTGTTGTGTGAATTTGGCCACTTGATTTCTCTTATCTAGGTTCCATGTATTCAGCATTGGACAACGATCATTAGGATTCAGTGTGCGGGTTGAGTTAAAGACAGGAACCAGAGTTTCAGTATGTTTTCATTGCTTTTGAAGCTTGGTTTGGTCTGAGTGATTCGACTTTACAATTGTTCTTTTGTTTGTATCATCGCAGGAAGTGATAATTGGTCCTGAAAACAGGACAGCTACTGCAAATGATAATTTTCTCAAGGTTAATCTCATTGGAGACTTTGCTGGTTACACAAATATTCCTTCTTTCGAGGACTTCTACCTTGTAATCCCAAGAGAGGTAATCACTTGTTCATCTGGAATCTTTAACTCGCACCGCATTGTAATGCTAATTGAATTTTCCGGTGAACAAAAAGGCGGCTGTAGCAGGACAACCAGGGAACTTAGGTGGAAACTATTCAATGTGGATGTTACTTGAGAGATTGAGATTTACATTGGATGGTCTAGAATGTAATAAAATTGGTGTTGGCTATGAAGCTTTCAATACCCAACCAAATTTCTGCTCTTCACCATACTGGAGTTGCTTGCATAATCAACTATGGAACTTCCATGAGGTTAGTAAACTATGTGTTATATATAGCTATGTAGCACCTTATGTTTCAATTCTTTACTGAAAACAAGAAGCTTATATATTTCAGGCAGATGTGAACCGGATCGATCGACGTCAGCTTCCTTTATATGGATTAGAAGGAAGATACGAGAGGATCAATCAACATCCAGTTATTATGTTCTAACTTTTTCTAGTTTCTGAAACCAGTTTAGCATTTCTTTTTCTGCTCATCAGACTTTTCCTTTATATGATACAGAACGCAGGACCTCACTCATTCTCCATTGGAGTCACAGAAACACTCAACACAAATCTGATGATTGAATTAAGAGCTGATGATATTGAATACGTATTCCAGAAGTAAAAGAAAAATAATCAGTCTTGGCTCTTTTAGAAATGCTGATTGTAAAGTAAAGTTAGTAACTTTCTTTTGTGGTTGCAGGAGCCCTGGGAAGATCATAAACATTGCTATACCAACATTTGAGGCTCTTACACAATTTGGAGTTGCTGCTGTCACAACCAAGAATACTGGTGAAGTAGAAGCATCTTATAGTTTAACGGTACTATCTTAAAACTGAGTCTTAATTCATAGTTTGATAGTGAGAGTAAGTTTCCCTCATCTTGTTTTAACCTGTTGCAGTTTGATTGCTCTAAAGGTGTGGCTTTCGTTGAGGTAAGTAACTATCAATTAAGTCTTTTAAGCAGAAGCACTGTTAAAGGAATGATATTAATGGATATTATTTCAGGAACAATTCTTCATTATAAAACCAAAAGCTGTTACACACTCGATCTTTTAAGCTGTACCCGACAAAAGATCAGGCTGCAAAGTATATATGCACAGGTGATTCTTTATAAAAAGGACTCACCTTCTTTTACAAAAATCCTGATTATTTGCATCAACAATGATTTGTTTTCTTTTTGTGTAGCTATACTCAAGGATTCTCAATTCAGTGAAGTAGACAGAGCCGAGTGTCAGTTCAGTACAACGGCTACTGTACTCGACAATGGAACTCAGGTTCTCTTCTACACTAGAATTCAAACGATTCTTGCTTAATTCTCTGATGTTCTGATCACTAAGTGACCATTATGTTCAACATGCAGGTTACTAATCCATTTCAAATTCCAGAGACCCATCCTAAAGGTTTCTTTGATTCCATTAGGATAATGTGGGACGAAACTCATCAATGGTTTAGTTGATTTCATCACCGGAGATACTTGCAGGTCACACAACTTCTCCTGACTGTAAACTTCTTAGAGAACAATGATAATTTGCTAACTGAACAAATCAAAAATCTCTGCAGAAACAAATGCTCGAGTTTCTTTGACTTCAGTTGCCACATTCAATACGTTTGCTTGAGCTGGATGGTTATGTTTGGTCTTCTCCTTGCTCTCTTCCCAACCAGTAAGCATTTCAACCACAACCACAAATAGCTAACATAATAATAACAACTCCAAAATCAACCATGGTTTTGTATTGCAGCTTGTGTCCTACTCTGGCTCTTGCACCAAAAGGGACTCTTTGATCCATTCTACGACTGGTGGGAAGATCATTTCGAGTTAGACTATCATCGGAGATTATCACCCACACACCAGAGAAAACGCCATAAACCGTCATCATCACCATCACCATGACAAGCATCATCATGGTATCATTACTAAAACCCATAATCACCATCATAGGAAGACACATCAGAGATTTCACAAGCACCATCATAGCAAAAACGGTGACGTTTTGCAGAAGATGCTTGAACGTGACCAACAGAACGAGTCTCACTACAACAACCAACTTCACCGAATCCATAAAGATAGTAAGCAGAAGCATCGTAGGCGAGATAAGCACGGGATCGTTTTGCCACGTGATGTGCACGTGGACAGACGAAAGAAAGAGAGAGCTGAAAACTATGGCTTTGCCGATACGTAAAGCCGAAGAAATCAATGATTGTTATGTAAATAGTGTTCATCGTGTGCATATATCATATATAATTAATTATGCTTATGTGATATTGTAACGTGTCCATGATTAACTAATTAGTGTTAATGATTAATATTATATATATACATCTATTTATCTGCAATTAGAATGACTATATATATATACCAAAAAACAAGTAATCCAGTTGGTTTATTTCTTATTTAACTATATATCATAGGTGAGTTTAAATTCATTCATCTCCAATTAAAAAATTTAGATTGTTGAGAGGACTATTTCTCGATCCAATGGTTATTTATCGACAACAAAGAAAACGATTATATATATATATATGTTTGTATTTTACTTGCACGCATCTCTGACTAAATTTGTGTGGGCAATTTTGTCATGTACTGTTAGAACTATATAAAAGGTTAATCTGATGCGGTCTTTGAACATGAAAATATATGACTTTGAAAAGTCTTTATGGTTGCAATATTATTTTTAATCTATCTTAACCAAATTCAAGAAGTAAATTTCGTTTCCAAAATAGAGACAAATCAAATTTCACAATATAATTATTAGATTGACTAGATCCGATTTATACCTAAAATTCATACGTTCTTTTTTATTTGTATTAGTGAATGATCGAACCCAATGTCAAATTTATATTGTCATTCTTTGAACATAAATTAACATACAACAATTCAATTTTTTCCCACAATATTTAGCTCCTAAATTCGAACTATAAAGTGGAAGGGGAAACTATGTAAGGTATTGTAATTTTCTTTGTCTGTGTAATTTTTTTTATTTTTCCAAAAATATTCATAAAACCAAATTTAAATACCGTATATATTAAGAAAAATTGCAAACAAACTGATTAAATTGGTTAACCAAGGTTTTATACTTAATCTATAAACTAAAAAGTAGAATTGTATAGTATTATATTAAAGCTCAATTCTGTAGTAACGTATTTGTTACCAAAAAAAGAAATTATAGTAAACAATTGTCTTTCATTTTGGATAAACAACCGTAGAACAATAGAGAAACTTCAAGGCTTCACATAACCAAAAGCCAAATAAGTTAAAAAAGCCCAAAAGAGGAATTGAAAATCGAATTAAAAATATTAAAATATGAAAAGACCTAAAAAAACGAGTCTCGCCGATCAAATCCAAATTTCATTGTGATTTCACACACAAAATACATATGTTTTAAAAAGGCTTTCTTTTTCTTTTCCCCTTCCTCACTCCAAATCCTCCCCAAAAGACAGATATCTCTCAATCATCTGTTATTGCTAACGATACTTCTCTCTTAGATTGATCCTTCATCTTCTCATGGCGACACCGAATCAGGAAGCAATTGATACTTTTATGAGCATCACTGGCGCTTCAGACGCCGTTGCTGTTCAGAAGCTTGAGGTTATTCGAATTACTCATTTGGGTTTCTGTTTCTGTTTTGTTTTTTTTTTTTTGTGATTCTTTATGTTTTAAGATGCTATCGTGTTTGCTTTGGAAGTTTCTTCGAAATCGGTAATTGAAAGTGAAAATTTCCGATGAGATGACGATCGTTTTGGTGATTTGAATGCTTTTATCTCACACTTTTTTTTAGTCTTTAATGGTTTGAGGTTGAAATTGAAGTTGGTTTTTAGAATTTTAGGTCATTGAATTGAGTTTTTAGAAAGCTTTCTCTTCTTGCATTACTCTTTTGGCTCGACGGTTTCTCTGGGATTCTAGCGTTTATCTTAGTTACTTCTTGTTCATTGATGAGTGTTTGATTTTCACCAAAGTTTCCAAGAGTTGTTCTTCGAATCTTAGAATGGTCTATGTTTGTTTCGAAGTAGGAAAGTTTGCCTTTTGTTTGGGTCTCGTGGTTATGTATCTCTGTGTATCGATTTCATTTATGTATTTTCCCAATCTTATGCAGGAACATCGAGGTGATCTTAATCAAGCTGTAAATGCATATTTCAGTGAGGGAGATAGAAATGTGTATGAAATCCATCTCGCTGATGAGTTTTCCACTTATTAATTATCTTTATCTCTTGCAAAATTATCATTCTTTCTGCGTGGTATATGCAGCGTACGTGAAGCACCTGTTAATGTCCCTCGTGAAGATGCAATGGATATAGATGATGATGTACCTTCTGCACAATCTCTGCTCGCTGCAGCTAGAACAATGGGCCCCTATTCACTTCTAGATTCGAGCTTGGCTAGAAGAATATTTGATAGTGATCCTCTAATGCCACGTCCTCCATTTGTTAGTCATCCCAGAGAGGTTAGGCAGATACCCATAGAGGTTAAAGATAGCAGTGGACCATCAGGAAGATCTAGCAATGCTCCTACAATTGAGGATGTGACAGAAACAGCACATGTTCAGGATCCAACTACCCAAGGAACGGTAATTATTGATGAAGAGAGTGATGATGATGATATTCCTTTTGCACCAATAAGACAAAGTAGGCAAGCCAGAACTGTTGATTCTGTAGCCAATGATAATCAAGATTTCAATGATATAGAAGAAGAAATGATCAGAGCTGCCATTGAGGCCTCAAAAAAGGAGGCTGAGGTAAGCTTCTATAAGGGAATATGCAGTATACGGGTTTGTCATCTTGTTTATTTTGGCTGGTTGAAGAAGCTTTGTTTATGAGTTCTTGTTAATTGTTTTATAGGGATCAAGTAATCCTGTGCATGAAGAGAGACCATCTCACATGGAAGCTGATGATGATATAGCAAAAGCTGTTACAATGTCATTGAAGGTTTGTGTCTTTTGTTTCATTATTGATGTCATTCCCTTTTTATCTCTTTTAACGGAAGTGAGTAGTCAGCGGAGGAAGAAGTTTTGCGTAATCAAGGGTTTAAGGCCTCAACCTCAGCAATCGGAGCTTCTGAAATGGCTGCTTCTCAAGGACTTCAGGATACTCAAGCCCTAAATGGAAGGTTTGTTGGTCCTTTTCCGTAATGCTTTGCAACTGTGTTATCACTGACCTTGTTGAAAAACTATTTCAAGCGGTTTGTCTACTGTTATTTGTCAGGAAAAAAAGAGGCCTAACAAATTGTCTGTTGTATTGTCTAGAGTGGCAGCACCTAGTTCACCGTTCGAGGATGACTCTGATGATGTTGACGAGCAACCTCTTGTCAGACACAGACCAAGACGTGCAGCATCTAGATCTATGGCCCCACCTGAAGCTGATCATTCCCAGAGCGGAAGTCCTGAAGGAGAACGTGCGAGTAGTAATCCACCGGGTAGTGGTAATGGGTTTCCTTCCGAGGTAATTATAAAATCTGTTCGTGTTTGTTTCTCACACGGAGACTGGACTAGAATTCCTGTATTATTTTATACTTTAGAACCTAGAGTAGCTAGTCCTTGCCAATTGCCATAGTTAACACTCTATTCTGTATGCTCAAGTGGGGAGGCATTTCGTCCGAGGAACATGATGAAGCTGTCATGCTTGAGGCAGCCATGTTTGGTGGCATTCCTGAAACTGGATATAATCATGTTCCATTCCTACCTCCTCAGCAGAGGGCACCAGCACGTCCACCCTCACCTTCACTGACAGCTCAAAGGTTGATACGGGAACAACAGGTTAGGCAACAGTTTCTAGTTACTTGTAAACCCTTTGATTTTATCAAAGTTTGTAGATGATTATAACATTCTTGAGCTGCTACATGGTCCAGGATGATGAGTATCTTGCATCCCTGCAAGCTGACCAGGATAAAGCCGAGGCGCGTCACCTGGAGGAAGAAACTGCTAGAAAGGCTTTTCTGGAGGAAGAAAAGAAAAAAGAGGAAGAAGCTCAAAGAAAACTCGAGGAAGAACAGGTGCCGTTTCTGGTTTCACTTTAACTCTCTTTCTAAATCCACGAACAAACAGGGCCCTAAATTTCTTGGCTGCAAATTGTTACCGAGACTCCTGTAAGTAGCCAGAGAAAGATGAGCCAAACCAAACAGAACCTAGAAACCCCTTTTTGTGGTAGAAAGATGGATTTCTAATATCATACAATTATTATGGAACTCAAATGGTTCTGGGGTTGCTATGGTGGCTGGGTTGCACAAGTTTTAGTGAAGGTTTTTCTCTTGTTACTGATTAGGGCTTTCTTTACTCTGAATGTTGTCGCAGGAGCTAGAGAGGCAGCTAGTAGCGAAAGAAGCGTCTCTACCTAAGGAGCCACAAGCAGACGAAGTGAATGCCATTACTCTTCTAATACGGATGCCTGATGGAACTCGCTGTGGTCGTCGGTTTCTTAAATCCGATAAACTCCAAGTCAGTTTCCCAAATCCATTTTCACTTTGGTTTTGCATAACATAAATTATATTCCTAAATAACCATTGATTGTGCTGTATTGCAGTCTCTTTTCAACTTTGTAGACATTGCCAGAGTGGTCAAACCCAACAGTTACAGACTGGTAAATCTTCTGCCTCTAAATAACTTTCTCTTTTGGCAGTTAGGGTTTAAATTTAATGACTCAGTTAGGGTTTAGCCAGCGGCTAACTTTCATATCAACCCCGGCCCTGTGGCCATACTGGCTAAGCCAGTGGTTGGTTTAACTAGCATATTGTAGAGCAAAAGTGATATGGTTGACTGGTCTGGTCGTATATCAGTCGTTTAAATCATTCTAAGATGTTCCAGGTCAGAAATTTCGGGTTTAAGTTTAGGTATAATGAAACAGGTGAGGCCATATCCAAGGCAAGCGTTTGGTGATGGAGAAAGTGAGTCAACTCTGAACGATCTTGGTTTGACCAGCAAACAAGAAGCATTGTTCCTTGAGCTCATCTGAGTTAAGTTCAACTTCTTAAAATACAATACATAGAATTTGTCTTCTGCTTAGAATCTCGTTATTTTTATCTTTCTTTCTATAATAGAAAAGTATTTGTTGGGGCGGTTTATTACCTGGTATAATGTTTATCTTCCTTAAAATTTGCTATTTCATCTTTTGATTTCTTATAATTAAACAAACAGTTTCCTTTTCATGGCTGTGTTGGAAAAAGAAAAACATAGTAAAGCAAAGAGGAAAGTGAGACAACACATTACTTGGAACAACCTGAAACAGAGTACTCCTATGCTTTCTACTCCAAGCCGTATACTCCATCATAAATCTTTCTTGTATTGTGCCTTCCTGAACAATCATCTTCATTGGCCTATTAGTTCTCGCAAAACCATAATCTAAGAGCTCTTATCCAATTAATTGTTATGGCATCAGGGATTCAATATTTTCTTACCGCATAAGTGGAAAATTAAAGAGTTTTAGAGTGTGCGATTTAGGCTATCCCAAAGCTCTCAACGATATTCTCCTTATGTCGCCTTGCAAGAGATCCTAACTCAAAGAGATCTCCAAATGAGCTTACCACATCCCATTTCTATTCCTTAACCTCTTCTCTTTCTCTCTAAAGGTTGTGGTTACGCTTAGTTGGTCTTCGGTTTAAAGTAAACCAACATCAATTAGATCCATAACCGAAACGTTAACACACATAAAGACATATCTGATAGAAACGGGAACTAGAATCTCTAAACACCGACTATCAACAGTAATTCACTAGTAATAGTCCTTAATGCCTAACCACTACATTATAAACAAAAATAAAATCTGGACAAATCAGACTTGTTTTGTTTTGTAGTATCGATGTAATAAGTTGGAACCTGCTAATAGAGATCTAGAAATCACACTAAATAATACGTTTTACATTAATTAATACAAAAATATTAACTGCTGTAAAAATCTAATATTGACTCACACACACGTGAGTGAGGCAAAAACTGTATCTTAGCCGTAAGAATCTCTCGTCTCCTGTCTTATTTACAAGGTCAACTTCTGGTCTCTCTCTCTCTTCAACTTCTTAATCTTACTTAATTACATTAATAGAATCTATAATTCAAATCTAATCCCCAAATAAATAATAACCACAAACGTAATTTCAAATTCAAAATTAATTATAAAAATATCAAAAAAGCCTCGGTTTTATGATCACACACCTCACTTAGAACCTTCTTACTTCTTCACTATATAAAACCAAACTCTCATCACTCAAACTCTGCAACAATGGCGTCGATGATCACTTCCTCTGATCAACGACTTTCAACAAGTAAAAGACGATTAAAGCCATTGATGTTGAGAGATTATTTACTCGATGATCTTAGCTCTTGTTCATCCAACGGCTTCAAATCATTCCCACGTCGTCAATCTTCTTCTTCTTCATCTTCCACCGTTCGTCGTCTTCTCGACGCTGAGATCAAACGGTCAGGATTAGTCCATCATCATAAACAAACGCGTCTCACTAAACGATCAAGCCGTACGACTTGTGGAACGGCGATTAGTCACGCCATTCATAAAGCTTCTACTGCGTTTCTTAACGCCGTTAAATTTTTGCCGTTTCCTTCTTCTTCCACCGTTAAAAAACAAACCGTTTTCTCTAGAAGCTTCTCGAAAAAGCTTTTAAGTAAAAGCTTGTGGAGAAAACCTATTGTCGTTATCGGTCAATCTCGCCGTGAATTAGCCGGAGAAGGAGAGATCCAATGGTGGAGATCCGTCGCGTACGAAGAGAGTTTAAATCAACCGTCTGATTTGATTTCTCAAATCTCCACGAACGAAACAAAATTCTCAATCTCTCCAGCTACGATCACCACCGTGGATGAGTTTATCTCCGGTGATTCGTCGAGTTCCGGTAGCGAGTTTTTCACAAACTCATCTGAGGAGGTTGTACAGTCATCTTCATCGTTTTCTTCTTCGTCAAGCGGTGAATCTGAGGAAGTCTCGAACGGTAACGACGGCGTTGAAGAAGGAGAGTTACTAAAAGCACATGACTGTGACGGATCATCTGTCAACCACAACAGCCTGTGTAACAGAAAGGTTAGTTAGTTATTAGATCGTTACCACTCTTTACTCCAACTGTCACACACAAGTGTGAAAGCATTTGAATTTAATTAATTAAAATAAATATAATAGGTAAGATTTTGAAACTTGTCGGGAAAATGCGTGCGAGTCACGTGTGGTGTGGGATTTAGAATTTAATTGTTTAATTAGATACTTCTAAGC
The DNA here is from genome assembly GCA_023374145.1 of Lepidium sativum. Classification (NCBI taxonomy): domain Eukaryota; kingdom Viridiplantae; phylum Streptophyta; class Magnoliopsida; order Brassicales; family Brassicaceae; genus Lepidium; species Lepidium sativum. The sequence goes on from JAKUCM010003612.1 coordinate 27,718, forward strand.
TCGCTTCTAAGTAGCTTCTAATGCGGATTATACGGCACATGATCCCATTTATTTTGTTTTTATTATTATTTGATAATAATTTATATTTTTTGTTTCATGGTACTTCACGTACAAAATTATTTAACTCCCGAGCTCGACTCAATTATCGTACACATGACTTTATATAAATATATATTTTTTTAGTTAAATTTTAGATATGCATATCTTCACACATTTACATAACATTATTTTCAAGAATTAGTTTAATAATATCACTCATGTTCATGATTTTTTATACTAAGTTATAAATCCTTGGTGATTTTGTTCTTGGGTTTGATTATATATTAAATAATATAGTATTATATACTAAAAAAAACCGCAAATCTCAATCAAACAAAAGAGAGGATACGATCATAATTATTATTAATTTTATAGGGGGCAGTGACAGATAAGCATATCGTGTTGTGTTACTGGTTGACTTTTGTCTACTTATTAGTAACTTCTATTTTGGTCCTATATTCATTATATTTTAGTTTATATTGAGGTTTAAATAATAATTGCAGGACAATATGATGAGTTTTAATAGAATATATTTTAAAATCAAAAGTAGTAGTAATTATGTGAAGTAGAAATTTTTGTATGTGTTATATCATCTGGAGCTTTTGTTTACTTAATTTTACTATTCTTTCAGGAATGTATTAATGAAGAAACAGAACAACTTAGTCCAATATCAATTTTAGAATGTCCTTTTAAAGATGATGAAGATGATGATGAAGACAATGAAAATACTGATGAAGAAGATCTTATCTCAAATCAAAAAGGTAATTTTTTATAATAGACAAATTCATCACCATCTAAACAATGTGATTTTTTTTTCAATTAACATTATTATTATATTTGTAGATACATATGAGAAGATTGCAAGAAAAAGCAGAAGGTTGAATGGTTTAGTAAGACTTGAGCCACTAGATTTAGAGAAACGCATAGAGAAGTATGAAGAGAGACAAGAAGAATACTCATATCACACAATAGAAACCGAAGAAGACGAGTCATTAAACCAAGCAAATCGCTTATTTGCCCTTGTGAAATCGAATATCGGTGAAAAAAACGATCTACTAGCTTCGAATGTAGCTGATAGTCTATTGTTAGATTATCTACAAGAAGAAAAAATTGGGTCAAAAGAAGAGATAGTAATGGTGAAGAAAGCAGAAGATTGGATAATGGCTAAACAAGAAGAGATGTTTATGAGTTGGGAAGTGAAAGAAAAGAGAGAGATTTATGTGAAGGAGATGAAATGGGGTTGTATTAGTGAAGATGAAAGAGAAGGTGTAGCTGAAGATTTAGCTAATGGTTTCTTCACTTCCTTGGTGAATGAATTTATCTTTGAAGACTTAGCTTTGTTATAAAATTTGTAGTACCTTTTTTTGAAAGAGGAGTTAAGATATTGGAATAAATCTATATGTAGTTTTTGCTTAGTTAAGGATACTGGTTAGTACTTATGTGGGTAGTGATACTGTATTTTGTGTTATCTTGTTTTCTAACTTTTTCATATGAATTATTGAATCTAAACTCTATATATTGTTTGCTTTTCTAATTAAATCTGATTCAAAATTACCAAGAATTGGTGGACCAATTAGTCTTCATGTATTGATTTCCTACTTCTAGTATTAGGATTGAGATTAAAAAAGCTAGTAGACCAGTTAACAAAAAAAGTTAATTTAAAATAAGAATATTTTCAAGTTAGGAGAGTTTGAATATTAAGAAATTCAATTCTTAAAATGTGATTTTAGTTAAAACTTACTATAATTTGAAACATGGATAGTAAATTTTAGTAAACCAGAATAATCAAACGATGTGAGTATTGTTTGCAACCTATTTATTCTTGGAAAGAGACGTGTGCTTAGGCCTTTCAGGAGGTAAAATATGTTTTCAATCATATACACGTTTTGTCTGAACACCGACATAATTTTCTGATTTTATATCGTTATCATCTCATTATTTGGCCATTTAATACTTGAAACATACTAATTAATACTTATATTATTGAAAGATGTAGTTGTCTGGACTGTCGCTTGATATTTTTGGTGTTTTCTTGCAAAAATGATTGGATATAAAATTTTCGATGATTTTACAGTTTCATTATCTTAGTTTGTTATTAACATGTCAATCAAAGGTTTCAATTGGTTGTAAAAGTCCCTTTGTTTCCGGGGAGACATACTAGAGAGGACACATACTAGTTTGCCTAAGAAAAAGTTATGGATCTACTATTTATCCACCTTAATCTAATTGTCTTTGGTTTTAATCTATAGATTTTGTTGAGAAAAAAATTTCCATTTCCTTCTCGTCACCGCCAATAATGCCTTCACTTGCTAACGACAGTTTTTTTTTTTCTCTTTTCTTTGCTTTCTTTTCTCATTGATTAGTTTCTTCTCGTTTATGTGCATCTCTCCTAATTCCGATGGTGAACTCAAAATCTATTTTGTGGATCTCCACCAAAGATGTCCAACGAAGCGGAGGAAGTCGCCGATCTCTACTTTCACATATTCTCTGTCCGTTTTCTCATGTACGCCGACCGCTAAATCTTTTGAGGAAGTTTTTGGCGAACTCGATCCATCCTAGGGTTGCGAGATCCACTCCCAATTCTCCGCCGACAAGCTAATGAGGAGATCTGTTGGTTTCACGACATACTCCGCCGAGGTTTTACTGACTCCACATGCAAGCCTCTCGTAGTGACGGTTATAGTCGTTCTCATTTATAGTCTGAGACCCACTGAACGCAACCAACTCTTGACCGCCGATCTAGATCTAATTTCCGTCGATCTGATCTTTCAAGAGTTCTACGGAACTGTTAAAACATTTGCAAGCTCCGTTAGAGTCGATCTTGGATCGAGAAGGAGCCCCTCAACCATGAACAGACCATGATACTAGAAGAATGAGTTTGCTCTTCGTATCTCAAGCTGTTTATGTTGGATTATGTTAACCAAAAACATTAAACCAATGGTTATGTTTAATCGAACAAAATAAAACTAAACCGACATTGTCTCTTCGGGATTCCTAAACCAGAAAGATAAGAACTAAATTCTTCCAAGAATTAGGATATAAAAGAGAGAAGAGCTCTCGAAGAAGGGACGAAAATCCTCACTCGTCTTCTTGACATTCGATCTTTCTTCCTGACAAGCTCATCTTGAAGACTGCGTGATTCAGCTCTTCAAGAACACAAAGTTAACGTTTGTAGCACAACTCCGCTCTGAATTTGACACGAATTGGGCGGAATCTTGCTTAAGCGCAGTGGTGATTCACAGCTCTGTCTTCATCATTATACCTACATCTTGAGAGCAGCCATTGTTATCCCAATCGAGCTTCGGCAACTAACAATCTTAAGCAAGATTCAACTTGAGTTCGATTGCATTCACTTCATCTGCTTTCTTGAAATCGTATGATGCCGAAAAACTCTGTTGTGCCGGACTTGTCAAAGCTACAACCTCTCAATGGAGGGAATTATCAGCGATGGGCTGAAGAAATTCTCTTCTTCTTCCATGAAATTGGAATCGACTATGTGCTAACTGAAGACACGGACTCATCAATGGTGGCTTCAACTGAGAAAACAGAAGAGTCACCGACAAAAAGACTGAGAAAAGAAGGCACCTTTGAAGATCATAATCGTACTTGCAGAGGACACATAATCCGCAATCTCTCAGAAAAGTTGTTTCACATCTATGTAAATTACGAATCGGCGAAAGAAATTTGGCAAAATCTGAAGAAAAGATACGGTGGGGAAGACGAAGGCAAGAAACAATATGTAACTTCCCAATGGACCTCCTTCATGATACGAGAAGATCAACCCATCCTCGAACAACTTCATGATTACGAGTCCACAATTTCTCGGATTCAAGCTGAAGGTATGGCGATTGATGACCATCTTGCAGCTCTGGTGTTGATAGACAAACTCCCTCCTTCCTGGGGCAGCTACAGGTCCAAGCTGAAACATGACAAGAAAAGAATGAACTTAGATGATTTAATCTCAGACATCATGATAGAAGATGCCAATCGTCGTTACTCAGGTAAGGAATTTGTGACTCGTTCTTTCAAACACGATGCTAATCTTGTGGAAGGAAGTAGAGAAAGAAACCTGGGAAAAGACAGAACACAAATTCTGCGAGACAAACTGTAGACTTTAAGAAGAAGGTCATATGCTGGATTTGCAATCAAATAGGTCACAAGAAACAAGACTGTCCTGCCAGAATTAAAGAGGGAGCTACGTCCCATCTGAATGAAGATGTGATTCTTGAAGACTTAGTGGCAATGGTCACTGAAGTATACTCTACTTCCGAAGGAGTCGAATGGGTGATTGATTTTGGCTCTAGACGGCACATCTGCCACCACCTATCACTCTTCAAAAATCTGGACGAAGCTGTGAACAATAACGTGTTCCTTGGAGATTCTAGTGTACTGAAGGTGTCAGGGATTGGAGATGTTGATATCAAACTGTCTTCAGGGAGAACTCTAACCCTTTTGAAAACACTCTATGTTCCTTCTATGCGTAGAAACCTAATCTCTAGTGCTTTACTTATGACTAGTGGAATTAAACAAGTGATGGAAGCAGGTAGATTAGTGCTCTCTAAGAATGGAATCTATGTTGGTAAAGCATTCTGTAAAGGGAACCTGTTTGTAATCGAATCTGAAAATGGAAATGAAGTTGAAAATTGTTCTTACTTGGTGTGTGATTTCAACACTTGGCATGGTAGATTAAGACATCTAAATGGTAAATCTATTCAAAGGCTAAAGCAAACTAGACTAATTACTGATTATTTAAACTATGGATTGTCTAAATGCGAGGTGTGTGTTGAAGCTAAGAGTAGCCGAAAACCATACACATATCTTGTAGTAAGAAGTTCATCACTATTAGAACTGGTTCACTCGGATCTTGCAGGCTTCAAGAACTCACCAAGTAGAGGGGGTAAAAGGTATTACATCACTTTTGTAGACGACTTTTCTAGATTCACTAAGGTATATCTATTAAGTTCTAAAGACGAAGTCTTTGATATCTTTAAGATATACAAGGCAGAAGTAGAGAATCAATTAAATAGGAAAATTAAAAGACTTAGAACTGATAGAGATGGTGAGTATATCAACGAATCTATGAAATCTCTGTGTGAAAAAGAAGGTATAATACATGAAAAAACTGCACCTTATAGTCCACAGCAGAACGGAATAGCAGAAAGAAAGAATAGGACTCTTAAAAACATGATGAATGTGATGCTCCTTAGTTCAGGACTTCCAGATTTCATGTGGGGAGAAGCTGTTCTGTCTGAATGTTATATTTTGAATAAAATTCCTCACAAAAGGCTTGAAGTCACTCCTTGCAAATTGTGGAAAGGTCACTCACCTAATCTGAGTTTCATGAGAGTCTGGGGGTGCTTGGCAAAGGTGGGACTACCCGACTTCAAAAGATCAAACATTGGTCCAAAAACGGTAAACACTATCTTTATTGGTTATGCTGCAGAAATGCAGCATTCAGGTGCATATCTTTTGACTCTGCCTCTAAACATCTAGGGAATGTCATAGAATCTAGAGATGTAGAATTCTTTGAAAACATTTTCCCGTTTAAAGAAGTAACTTTGAGCTCAGGTACAATGTCAAAGCCTTCCAGAACTGATTCTGAAAGAGAAACTGGTGAAGTAAGAAGAAGTAAAAGGGTCAGAACAACAACAAGCTTTGGACCTGACTTTATTACCAGCTTTTTGGCAGAATATGAAGAACTCTCAGAAGAATTCGTGTACACCTTCCTGCTAAGTGAAGATCCATAAACATTCACAGAAGCAATGAAAAGTGTTGATGCAACATTCTGGAAAGAAGCAGTGAACAATGAATTCGACTCAATCATGGCTAATCATACATGGGAAAATGTAGAACTACCCAAAGGATTCAAGCCAATCAGATGTAAATGGATCTTGAAAAAGAAACTCAAGGCAGATGGAAGCATAGATAAGTTCAAGGCAAGACTAGTGGCTAAAGGGTTCACTCAAAAATAGGGAGTTCACTTCTTTGACACATATGCTCCTGTCACTAAAATAGCTTCTATTAGGTTGCTTCTTAGTCTAGCTAGCTTGTTTAAGTTGATAGTACATCAAATGGACGTGAAACCGCATTCTTAAACAGTGACTTAGTAGAAGAAATTTACATGACACAACCTGAGGGATTTGAGATAGAAGGACAGGAAAGTAAATTATGTAGGCTAAGAAAGTCTCTTTATGGTCTTAAATAGACTCCTAAGCAATGGTTTGAGAAATTTAGTTCTACTCTAACTGAAAATGGTTTTATGCTGAACTCGGGTGACACTTGCATCTTTAGCAAAGGTTCTAGGGATGTTTTTGTAATCATTTGCTTGTATGTAGACGACATGTTGATTCTTGGAACATCCTTGGAGCTGGTAAACAATACCAAGCTGTTTCTTGAGTCCAAGTTCATCATGAAAGACCTAGGAGAGGTAGATGTAATTCTCGGAATAAAGGTTTCAAAAACTAACCATGACTTTGCTCTGTCGCAGTCTCACTATATTGAAAGGATTCTACGGAAGTTTAACTTCTGGAAAGAACCAAGCTTCAAATCACCATATGATTCCTCATTTCACCTACGCAAAAACAGAGGTGAAAGTGTGAGACAAGGAGACTATGCAAAGGTGCTGGGAAGTGTGATGTTCCTCATGAACTGCACAAGACCAAACATTCCATTCTCAGTCAGCAGGTTGTGTAGATACACACAGAATCCAAGCTCAGATCATTGGAATGCTTTAAGCAGACTGATGGGATATCTAAAAGCAACAAGGGATTGGTCACTGAACTACAACAGTTCGGTGTGTACACTTGAAGGGTTCTGTGATGCCAATTGGATCACAAACAATGATGAGATCAACTCCACCAGTGGATTCTTGTTCTCTTGGAGGTGGTGCAGTCTCATGGAAATCAAACAAGCAAACATGCTTTGCTAGGTCAACGATGTAATCGGAACTGATTGCATTGGATTTGGCTGGACAAGAAGCAGAGTGGTTAAGAAGCATTCTTGCTGACTTACCAATGCATGACAAGAATCACACATCTATATCCTTAAGGTGTGATTCTCAAGCAGCAATTGTTGTGGCTCTCAACAAGCATTACAATGGGAAGAAGAGATATATAAGGATGAGACATAAAGTGATAAGAGGATTGATTGAAACTGGGGTTTTATCACTTGAATATGTCAGGTCTGCAAAGAACACTGCTGACCCATTGACAAAACCATTAAGTGGAAAAACAGTTCATGAAACTGCCAGAGACATGGAAGTATATGGACCTAGACACTAGTTTATCCCGGGCTTCTTACCATGGAAGATCTACAAGTACATCAACATGGTTCAAAAGGTCAAACAAAGGGAGTAATCGGAGTCGGAAAGAGGCCATACACTGAAGGACAAAAGTAAGACAAGACTGAAAGTGAAAGTACATTCGGAAAAGTAGCATGTAATCACTATGTTCAAGTTAAAATTTTAAGTTGAACTTCATGAAAGGAAAATGAATATTATTCGCGAGTTTGAATCAGGGGATGCATGTTAATTCAAGTCCATAGAGACATTAACAAAGGTAGCTTCTGTTTTAGTTAACAAGAGGGGGAATGTTGGATTATGTTAACCGAAAACATTAAACCAATGGTTATGTTTAATCGAACAAAATAAAACTAAACCGACATTGTCTCTTCGGGTTTCCTAAACCAGAAAGATAAGAACCAAATTCTTCCAAGAATTAGGATATAAAAGAGAGAAGAGCTCGAAGAAGAAGGGACGAAAATCCTCACTCGTCTTCTTGATATTCGATCTTTCTTCTTCTTTTTCTGTAAGAGTAGACTTCTTCCTGACAAGCTCATCTTGAAGACTGCATGATTCAGCTCTTCAAGAATACAGAGTTAACGTTTGTAGCACAGCTCCGCTCTGAATTTGACACGAATTGGGCGGAATCTTGCTTAAGCGCAGTGGTGATTCACGGCTCTGTCTTCATCATTATACCTACATCTTGAGAGCAGCTATTGTTATCCCAATCGAGCTTCGGCAACTAACAGTTTACACTGGAGGTTCTTCCGGTTCCAGCAGTCTTTACCGGGAGGCAGCGCTCCAAACCACCATACCTTTGAGTTTGGCTATCTAAGGGTTTGGGGTCTGGACCTAATTCAAATTATAATTGGTTTTGGGCTTTTTTTGGCTTATAATATTCACTAATTTCTCAATGGATTAGATAAGCTTATCTAATCTTTTAGGCTTTTATGTTTATCTTTACCCTAGTAGACTTTGGAATTTTTTTTGGACTTTTTTGTGAAACCCAATTGAAAACTAATGATATCTTTTAGACCAAAAAAATATAAATCTGATTATTGTAGCTTGCATTATTATTTGTTTAAACCTATGTATCTGAAGAATTAGTGCACTACAACATGATTTTGATCCAAGTACTGGTTAAATCAATACAAATGAGTTCAATGATAATAAATGAAATGGATAAACAATTTTTCAAAATGGAAAGTGTATTGGATCAAATAATTGAGTGTCATGACATTATTTTCATTTGAGTTAGACTCTAAAAAATTATATATGACTAAATGAAAATATGATAACGTTAATAGTTTAAATGAGAGTTTGACAATGAATCATTTATTGTCAATCTAATCATTAACGAAAAGTTATTTCTATATAATTATAAAGACTATTGGAAGAAAAAAGCCAATAACCAAAGATTGAATTGAAAACTTTATAAAAAAGAATTTAGTAGATAAATTCTTAGGAACTTTTTACTACTCATGTGTATATTGGTTAAACATGTTGAATACTAACATGCTCAAATCTCATTTTTATGAAAAAAGTTATTTTACTCATCAAATAAATTATGTGCCTATTCATCTCCAATTTTGAGGCTGAACAATTGTAAATTGAAACAAGACAATTTCGGTATATCATGTTCAAATATGGTTAATGGTGATAAATTTATTGAATAGAGTTGAAAATTAGAATCAACTCTTTCGAACTTACACTCAAAACATGGGACCAATTGTCAACTCAACCATTTGCACGAAAGCAAAATGAGTGTTTTTTCTTAAATAGTCAGACAATCTCACTCCCACGTGACTTCACTTATAATTGAAGCCTATTTATTGAGTATAAAAATTAAAAAGTAAAAACACTCCAAAAATAGATATTGCTTATTTTTTTCTTAATTTGTTCTAAAAAAAGAATGCATAGTAGATTTCTGGGATGATGAGGTTTTTTTTTCCACAAATTGAAAAAATAGAGCATATTTTTCAAGGAAAAAAGGCATCTAAAAAGAGTATATTTTGGGTCTTGTCTTTTTTTCTAAAGTTTATATTTTTTATTTTTAAATTTGAAGAAAGCCAATAAACCCTAAAACAAAAATTTCCCCCTTTTAGCAGCTGCCTCTTTGTTTTTTTGGGTGTTTTTCCGTGATTTTTCTTCCGTCGAGTGAAGCCGTGACTGTGAATCATGAGGGGAGTTAAACGCGCCGCCATCGCTGAAGAGAATGATTCCCCCGTGAGTTTTCGTTGCTCCGATTTTCTTTGAGCTCTTGGTTTGATATATATAACGGTTTTGTTGATTGAATCTCGTAGAGTGTTTGGCGCTGAGTTGATTCTCTAATTTGGGGTGGAAGAGAAAAATGGACACTTTTGGTATTACTTGTTGTCTGATTGATGATTAGTTTCTATTGATTTTGGTTGATTTTTCTTTTAATAAAATTTTCTTGGGTGATTATGAATAAAGTCGACATTTTTATAGAGTAAAAATCGGGGGCATTGTCCAAAATGGTATATAGGCTTTAGGGTTACGTACAAGATGTTTGCTTGAGGTCCATAACTGTGTTAAATTTTCAGTTTTGATCCATTTGATCTATGAACTCATCATATTCATGGTCATATCTAGTGGAACTGTCTTTGTGTTTTTGACCTCGAGTTAACTATTGAATGGAAATTTTCAGTTTAAGAATGCAAAACCATTGGGAGGAACCTTATATGGTACCCAGAATAACGCGGCTTCGATGCAACAAAGTCCGTTAACTTCAGGATCATTGGATAAACAGAGGGCTGACTTAGCTAGGAAGCATGTGAGAGCTCTTAATAACCAATTTGTAAGGTGAACAGTTGTTAATATTGTATCTGCACTTGCTGGGTCTTCTATATAATTGTTGAATCATATTATATCTTTAGTGTCTATATATATCTTCAATAAGAGATTACTTATGATTCAATGTAAAAACAGTTGGGTGCAATTACAATTGAAGAACCATCCTGATGAACTTTGGGAAGATGGGATGGATGACTATATTGCGCATGCTTCAAACATTTCGGTAAACACTCCAATTTCACAATTTTTCTCCATAATCTTCACAATGTATTTTGTTTTCCCTGAATTTTGGAGGTTTCCATTTCTCAAACTGAACAATATTTTTCACGAAGATGGTTTTGTTCCTATTGATTGACTCTATCAAATATGCTAATTATCGAGTTTTTCATTAGTTCTGATGTCCATTTTCATTGAAAGGATAACATAGCTAACTCTATGAGCCTCTTTCTTGTTTGTGATGGAATTTTTTGTTTAGTTCACTAGCTCACCAGTTCTCTACTTCATGTCAATCCTCCTGCAGGAAAAATTTAGGGATGTGGTCAACTGGCTAAAAGAAAATAAGGGAGAGGAGAATGTATCACCTGAATCTCGTGGAGCAGAGAAGAAAAAAGTGGCTGAATTCAAGAATAGCGATGTTAAGTCAGATACAAATAATAGCCTATTTTCTTCAAACAGTCAACCTGGGCTCTTCTCAAACAATCAAACTTCCAATTTTTCCAGTAGTCAGTCTGGTTTGTTTTCTAGCCAACCAGGAGTATTCTCCAGTAGTCCACCATTTGGTTTAACATCCATTAGCCAGACTGGATCTTTTAGCAGTGGCCAGTTTGGTTTGGCCAAAAGCAGCCAACCAAGCCTTTTTTCCAGCAGTCAAGCAGGAGCAATCTCTAATAGCCAAGCTCATTTCTCCTTTTCTGATAACCAAAACCCTTTTTCATCTGGAGGTATCTAAATTTTCCATAAGCATAATGCATTTGTTGGACTTGTCATTTATCAGCTTTGTTTCTTTAGATCTATAGTTTGAGAGAGCTGACCTCTACTTTCCTTGTTTTCTGGTATTAGTAACTCCAGTGTCCCTACCGGCAAAACGGGACTGCACAGATGATGCAGAGGGTGGTGAGTTGATCATTATTTTGTCTTCTTCCTTCGTTTATTGTTTGCGTAGGTTAGGAATCTTCACTTAAAACCACGATTATGATCTACTTATCATTGTGAAGATGACTTACCTGGAGGAAACTATTTATTACAAATCTTGAGAAATATTAGGCTTGTAACATGGGACATCTTAAACTTGGCAGAAGATGAACAATCTCAGCCCAGCAGCCCATCTGTCAAAAAGACTGAAGAGAAGGGAGTTACTGTAGTTCATGAAGTCAAGTGTAAACTTTATGTAAAGGTATTTCTTATCTGAAAATTTTGATGTAATCTTGCCGCTGGATCTACAATATTCCTACCTTTCTTCAGTAATAGCACTCACTAAATTGTCTCACATACTTAGCAGCTGAAAGAGAGAGAGATTTTTGAGATGTATTAGTAATCACCATCATGAGGTTATACTATCACATATGAAACCGTTAAGGTTGTTCGAGATGGAAATGTTCTTTCCTAATTATTCGTATCTTAGGTGTTATAGTGCTTGTAAAGTTTTTTTTTTTTTTTTGTCTCTTTGTCTTCATATTTTAGTTATCTTGCTGATGGCCGTAACTTGTTTTGACCTTAGTATCTTTGATATTATGCAGTCAAATGACCCAAAAGATAAAGGTACATGGAAAGATAAAGGAACTGGGAATCTCACCATAAAATGCAAAGAAGGCGTTGACAAGGGGACAAAAGAATCAAAACCTACAATTCTTGTCCGAAATGATGTACGATTCAGTGCACACGCAAACACACACACACTTCATATTAAAGTTGGTCTACAGATTCTCAACATTAAGAACCTTTTTTTCTTTGCAGGTTGGGAAACTGCTTCTGAATGCGTTATTGTACACTGGAATCAAAACGAGCGCACAGAAGAACGCCCTTGTTGCGATATTCCACTCCTCGGTAAAATAAAAACTGCTGAAGCATTTTCTTTAGCTTTTTCATAATGTTTTGTAGTTTCTCTGATTTCTTTTACCTGCAATAGGAGGATTCCAACGAGAACGTAACACCAAGAACTTTTTTGATAAGGACAAAGACAGCAGAAGCTAGAGATAACTTAGCAGCAGCCATCCAAGAATATGCGCCTTCTTCATAAAATTCTCAAAAGCCAGGTTTTGCTCTTCAATGTAACCTTTTAAAGCGTTTATTGAGTCATCCTTCCCTATATTTGTTCCTTGATTTGTAATATTAGGAAGGCTCTTAAGATTAACATAATGCTTTAATAAAGGGAACAAAATTGTTGTATGGTTTGAGAGGGAGGTAAAAGGTTCTTTGTAGCGTATTAGAGAATGTTGTGCCAATCTACTTTGTAACTTCAAACCCAGATACAATAAAATCGCTTCTTTTTATAAATTTTAAGTATTGACTAAACAAGTACGCAGATATCTATCTATGATATTTTCATCCATCTCAAACGGGTAGCAAAGAGGATTACTTGCCTACATTACATTCTAATTTATACAAAACAGAGTGATACAATCAAGGATCAGTGAAGGACTGACCCATGTCTAACATTCTCCGTTTTCTTTTTCTGATCTACGAATAACAAAACGATCTACTATCTTAACGGTATTCACAGGGTCTTGTTGTGCAGTTGAGGCACACCATTTACTTGGAAACTTTCTGTCATGGCTCATTTCCATACTCTGTTTTGACTCCGACTCCCAATCTTTGTCCAGCTTCCAGTCTTTTGGCACCTAAACATATCATATGCACACCTCTAGTTAAAGTTACTTAACCATGCTTTTCACAACTAAAAACGATAATGACAGTGAAGTCGCATTTGGTTTATGGTAATCATTAGTAGCAGCATCGGTATCAGATGTAACCATTTTTGGTATTTTCTTACCTTATCAACAGCGAGGGTGAAAACTTCAATATCTCCATCCTGTCTGATGTTGAAACGGGTGAAAGATTTGTAATTGGCAATGCGGAGTGATGAAAAAGCTTCATCAAAGTGTATATGGAACCAGTTGATGCAGATATACAAGTAGCTTCCAAATACCAAAGACACAACAGGAGTCGAGAAGACCCAAAAGTAAAGGAAGACAGAAGCATAATAGACAACAGCTCCGCTTCGGGAAAGTGATTCCATTCCTTCTTTGCATATGTTGGTCCGGGTAACCGCCATCACCTGATGATAAAACACTCAGGCTGTTGTCATATTGGATTTTTGGTTCATTGAGATATAAACCAAACACAGTCCATTGCTTACCTCAGGGACATCAAATGCTGACATAAGATACTTGATGCACGCTGGATAAAATCCAAACGTCCATTGTTCAATGCGAGCTCTAAGGCCAGTAGGGTCTGGGAAATGCTCGTTTTCCACTGATTTGTACCACTGATACAATGTATGATACCCTATGTCAACAAAAAGTGTCAAAAGTCGCAATATCAATTACAGAGATGGCATGGATGACTTTGTGATGAGTCCTAGGTCAATATAACAGTGCACCTTGATATATAGAACTAGCGGTATAGGGAATGGATACTGACCAGAATTTGCAAGGAGATTATGCTGAATACAGATTTCTATGCCTAGTTCCAACAGCAACATGAGAATCAGAGCTGCCATCAGGTGAGCAGCAACATGAAGAACTCCAATTACCACCCTTTTCTTCCGAGATATCTTTGTGGGGACAAAAGTGATTGCAGTTATCAGCAAGACCAAGACACCCGTAAAAGACACATAAGATTGTTCCATCACATAGGAAAATGCATTCCAAACTGTGCCAAAGAAACTCTCCAGGTGACCAGAAAATGAATCACCTCGTAGGATGTGAGCTAGTTTACACTGAAACCAATAATAAACACGGTATGAGATTAGAAGTTGCTTGCAAAGTGAGCCTATAAGGTGGTTTCTCAAGGAAAGAGCAAATCTATAATCAAGCAAACGATAGTCAATAAACATTCCACAACACATAAACACCAGTTTCAGCTTCTCTATTTCTAGGATGAGCTCAATACGCACCTGAGGGAACAATGAGAAGACCAATATAAAGTATATAATGCCACCAATGAAATCAAATTGCCAGTTCTTTTTCCGGAACTTCAAAATATTTCCCAAAGCAATCTGCAAACACCACAAAATACCATATGATATGGGAATGTAATGAAGTAAGGCAAGTTGGTGATAGGAACCTTACCTTGCTTGAATCATCAAATGATGGGTAGGCAACCTTGCTTCCATAGGAGGCCCCACAGAACTTTGAAAAGTTGCTGAACACATGGGTGGGATGCAGAAAAGCTCCACCACAGCCATTAACAAGAAGATGCGGGACATGGACAGGTCCATCTGACTGAGTACATGAATGTCGCATATAATGATGCAAATCCCCTGCCATTCTAAGTTTGCACCTGTATCTCAAAACATCGCATATCAGGTATCTCATGTTTTTCCCTGTATCGCTGCTCCAGTACCAATCAAGAAGCCAGTTTGGTTCATGCGTGATAATGATCACTGCATCATTCTTCCCAACCTAAATGAGAAAATATAAAATTTGCTTAAGCAACAAAATGAAGACTAAAATGAAATACAGAAGTTACTAACTATCGCCTAAACCACTTTTTAGGAGCACTTTAGAAATGAAAGACATCACAGCTCTATATCAGAGTAATACAGTATAAAGTAAGTCACTTGCAATATAATGGTCGAACCGTGACTAGCATGGGAAAGAAAAATGATACAGACCTTCTCTTTCACCAGTTCGGAAAAGAATTTGAATTGGTCGACATCTATATCACCATGAAGTGCAAGATCCAAACCAAACACCCACCATCCCTTAGGTAACTGCAGAGCAAAATAGCTTTTCTTCTGGGGCATAAGCCAACCGCCTAACCAACTCTTATGGCATATATACCTCATGAAAGTATTGAGTCCGTCGAACCAGTCTGTGGAAAAATAAACAATAAATCTATCGTAAGAGAAAATGGCAGAGGAACCCAAGTATGCATGCAGGTATGTGAAACAAATTATTTGAAAGATAATGAAGCTAAGACTTGAAACTAACCATGATTTCCAGGGATGAGAAAACATTGAGGACCCATATAATCCTTCAGATTAGTCACTCCATTGGGTAATTCAGGCTTCTCTACAGCAATAGAGTTATTTGTATACCAACGTGGAGGCTGCAGCGCATATTCAAAAGGACAAAAGAGACGTTTTTCATATGTAAAAGATGACGGATTGGGGTATCTGGAGAAAGACATACATGATTAGAACTAAAAAAATTGGTAATATGTAAATATTAACACATAATATTAAAGCACTTACGCAAGATCTCCTCCAATAAGCAGTACATTGGCCCGTGGCAGAGTTAGAAAATCATCATCCACTGGCACTTTGATAGTAGGCTGAGCAAGAAGTTTCGCAACAGTGTATGAAGAATTCCCACCATCGCCAGTATCCGCCATGAAATCAAACCAAAATCCTTTCTCATCATCATAATCAGCAAGGTGATCATATAAAAGTTCCTCCCTCCAGTTGTATCACCAGATTTGGTCATTGCAGCCTAATTGGCACAAAGGAAAGACACGAAAAGATCTTAATGCAGTTATGATACATGTATATCAGCAGAAAAAGGTATGACCCGGCCATATCATTAATTAAAAAGGTATACCTGCAGCATCCGCATGTCAAAGCGGCCAACAAATACCGTCACTGATACGAGGAGGTCAAACACAGTTTTAAACAAATCAGCCGATGTTCTGAAATATATGATTAGACAGGTCAGCACCTGATCAAGTGTCCTGCCTTAATTGTTTTCTTGCTACATCAAAACAATGGTAAGCAAAAGTATTATTCTAGCATAGGCATACCCTGAATACCAAGGAACCATATCTAAGAAATCAGGTTTCATTTGCTGATTCTTCAGCTTCTCATACTTGTCGACTGACAGAGGGTGTGTCAGAGCCCACCTAAACGACATATTAAAAGTTTGAGGTTAATTTATGACATTTGAATGTAAGACCAAACTTGGTCATATGATTGTCTGTTGATCCTCAATTGCAATATTAGTTTGAAAAGTAATTATGCTATACATTCGACGTACCCTGTTGATCTCTCCACTACATAATTGGCAATGTAAAGACCAATAAATGTGGCCCACAACGAGTAAATAGGAGAAATTTCGTCAGATGAATCAGGACATGATCCGTTGCATGCCATCTGCAAATAACAAGGAAGGCATAGAACAAAATTAATAGGGTGGACAAATAAAACACATTCACAACTCACTAGAACAGTTTAACGGCAATACCTCCCCATAAATGAACCATTTGGACAACAGAGGATAATCACTTGCAGATCCAACGGGAGCAAACCATGATGAGCAAACTTGGTCTTTCAGCTCATTCATACGAATAAGTTTCGCAAGCCACGTACTATGCCTAACTTCTCTTTTCCAGAAAGAAAACAAAAGAGAATGCTGTCTTCCAGGCGTTTTTTGCCTCAGAATAGCTCGATTACCACAATGACTGTAAAAGATACAGCAGGCCATACTAAGAACCTGCACGGAAAAACGACATGAACATAATAGCTTTATATGAATTGACTATATTTTATCCAGATAGGTAGGTTTAATGTGCAAGACTGGCAATGATGAACTTACAGCGCAGTTTTGAAGAATGGTTAAGATCTCTGGGCGTCGTCCAGCAACGCGAGAAACAAGACCAATATACCATAAGCCAAGAAAAATGATATGGAAGACAACAAGGAAGACTATGGATGATATGTATATTGTTAAGAACAAGGACAAATTCATCCTCAAATCCAAACCCATTGACTGAAAATTAGGAAGATGATACAAAGCTGCAACTAAAATCCAGGCAATGTACCTACACAAAAAAACAACAACGAATTACGAATTTTTAAGAGAAAACTGATTAAATATTTTCATAAGAGGGAATCAACAGTTGCTTACCACCGACTGAAGTTTGAATAATTTGGTCTGATAGTCTTTCCAATAAATGGAGAGGAAAAGAAGTAGAAAAATCCAAGCAAGCACGCATACATGGACCACCACTTGACTGAAAACTTCTCTATGAGAGTGTGCATGTTATCCGATGAAATAAAGAATAGGCAACCAAAAAACACAGCAATGATCGCATGACGTGAATGCTCATGCGGATAAGGGTAAGTGTGGGTTAGAATCGTTCTGACCCTCTCCATTGGGAGGGAATCTAATATACGAGCAGAATGCCTGTCAGAGACCATAGCTTGTGACCCTAAAAAGTTCCGTCCTTGATGACAATATAAATCTTGACAGGGGTAACAATGGTTAATAAATAACTTTGAGCATCCAATTTCTAGTTCAGCAAACAAAAGCTTGTGCCTAAGGAAACAAGAAAGCGAAAAATAGGATCAGCACAGTGTAATCTAGTAATGTAACGGTATCCAAGAACAAAACAAATTATTCATGACAGAGAAAACAGCCACAAGTTATTGGACTTCTGACTCTAAACTTCAATGAAATCTTTAATCACACAAGTGCCAAATCATACAAAAGATATATATCATCAAATTTCACTTCAAGGAGGAGCTGAGCTGCTATCTGATTTGAAAGAATCCTTGATCTGTTAACCCCAAAAATTTGTCACTAATCTACAGATTCTCACTTATACAATCAGTATTTCAATTCCTACTTAAATTTGTCAACAAGCCTGAAGTTACTTAATATCCTCAGTTTTATCTTATAGTATGTAGCAACTCACATATGATCAAAAGAAATGGTGCACTTTAATCAAGAAATGAATCCACTATATTCAAATTCAAAGCATACTTCATACAAATAAGAACATACCAATCACACAGGTCTACAAAACTTACATACAAGCCTAACTAAGAAACACATACCTAACTCTATAGAAAACAAAGTATAGCCAAAGAAGAAACCAGAATAAGCAAATCTGTGACAAAACACCTAAAAGGGAAAAAAATAACTCTGACCCATCAAAACAAAACAATCGCAATAAATTCGAATTTCAAAAGCAATAACATGCAAAGACATCCTATTTCAAAACCCAAGACTTTATATTTCTTTTTTATTCGAAAATGGAGAGAAACCATACCTATAGAAGCAGAGAATCAAACAGCGAATCAAGGTGAATCTCGGTCTGAGAAAATCCAAGCTAAATCAAAACGAAGGTGAATTCGTCGACTGATTTAAGTCAAAACAATGTGGTGGTGGTGCTTAAAGCTTACCCCCAAATACAACAATAACCCTAAAAAAATTGGTTTTTGGGAAATTGGAATTACAGGGTTGGAAGATAATCAATGATCTCTGATGAGTCAAGCGTAAAACGAATCACGTGGCTTGGTTTATATATAATGCGTTTGTTGAAAAATCTCTGCTTTATTTTTTTCCTGAGAGAGAAGAAGAAGGGAAAAAAATGAAGGAGACGGTTATTAGATCATTGCCCTTTCTTCATTTTTTAAATACATAAATAATGAAATAAGTAAAAATAGAAAGAAAATGGTGGAATCAACGAATAATTCCATTGTTGCTACCTTCAAAAGATCCGAATCTTCTATAATCACTTTCATTACATACAATTTGTGTATAACTTCTAATCGAAGCAATACTGATTTATATTTTTACATTTTTAATTAACTTATTATCGAAGTGTAGTTTTTAGATAAGTTTTAAAGACGTTTGATACTTGTCGAAATAGGATTGACCAGATGACTTGTGATTTTATTGAGGTGTTTTTTTTGTCAATTTTATTCTTATATTTACACAGATAAAATTTAATACATAGCCAAAATTCATCATATTAGAAAAAATTTAAACTTGTATATCCGAAGATTTGTAAATTAACTACAATTGATCCACTTATTGAAATGTATCTAATTATTTATGTATTATATTTTGTCAAGGTGTATTTCTTTGATAAATTTTAATAAATTAATAAGAGAGTTCTATATTGACTTCTATGTGAAGAGATAAAGTCGTTAGGCAAAGAAATTGCAAATTTGATGCAACTCAAAAAAGACATGCATTGTATTTGGTCTGTGCAGGAGAGTCTTCACATTAATTAAGCCCCTCCAAGTGTTTTTAATAGTTGGGATTGTCCATTCAATAAACATCATAAGCTCTAAATTAGATTGTAAGATTCTGTCTCTATTTGTTCTCAGATTAACGAGCTACATGAGATCCAATTATTCATGATGGCCAAAAGAAACAAATCAAACCATGTAAGAACCTTCAAAATTGGTACACACAAATACAAGTAAAAAATATGTCGAATAACCCTTTCCAAGTTAACTTTCATCGCTTCGTCTTTTCTATTTTGATTGATTTTCTGTATTATGAATCAAATGTTAATATGTTTTTATTTAAATATGAAATAAAAACTCAAATGTTAACGTTGTTTCCACGTGCAAGTGGCATTTAGCTCAGTGACATGTGGTAAGTCCACAAGCGCACTTGCACATCCTCGGATCGATTCCCCCCGCTTGTATTTGCAAGAACTTGGTTAATGGGTCAGCCATTTCTGGCCAATGTTGACAAAAAAAACATTGTTTTCACATGTGTATATTGCCTAAAGAAAGAACAAAAGGACATAACTATATATGATAGTATTTCATCACATGATGTATAACTCGTCCTTGCATACAACTGGTTAAAATGATTAAAGTTCGTTTGAATAGAGGATCACCCACTAGCATATCAATTCAAGTGTATTATAATTACGTATTATGGGGTAAAAAATGGCAAAGATTAACACTAGTTAATTGTTATTTCGAATATTTAGTTTGTACTAGAGATTTTATAGCCAAAGAAAAGTAGTTAGCAAAATGAGAAGCCATGTAAACGAGAATAGTTATATTTAGAGTGGTCGGTACTTTAATTCATTGCAACAAAAGTCTTTTAACAAAACAAAAGTGATGCGCATGTTACTCTCTACCACGTGTGTTTTTATTTCTTTCTTTGATAATTAGTTTTCTTTTGAGGATAAATTCTTTAATAATTAGTTAATAGATTATTCTTACAACATTGATTTAGTGGTTATGTATGTATGCTTACAATTTGGACGGTGAGCTTGACTTCAAACGTTTAGATTGTGCGGCATTTTTTGTGGTCTTTTTTCTAGTAAGAGAATGTTAGAGATTTTAAACAATTTTTGAAATTGTTGACATATGATTACAGAAAAAAAGAAGTAAGTACTAGACATAACAAAATCTTCAAACACAAAACGGAACATAGGTACTCAACAAACAAACTAATAAACGAATAGTGAAACCATTGAGTTTTTTTTTTTTCATGCTGATTATTAAAATAACCCAACAAATAATTATAACATTAAGAATTCGGTCTATTAGAAAACAAATTATTAAATGAGTTTTAGAATAGTAGTTTCTACACAGTGGATTCGAGACTTATTGATCTAGTTCTTGACATAAAAAAGAAAAAAATAATGAAACCGAAAATAGAATAGTCTAATGATAATGGTTGAACAAAATGTAATTTGGTTTCATATATTGAATAATGATTGGTTATATATAGTTCTAGAGATATTAATTAAACAATACAAATTTATTACAACTAGATCGATATTGTCTGATTATCAGATAAGTTAAATCTTTTTTTTTTTCCAACGACATAATAATAAAAGAAATAACATTCGAGCTATTGGTCCTTCCTGTCCAGCTTCGCTAAAAAGCTTCCCGACCCGCCCGAGCTAACCCATCAGCCTTGTAATTCAGCAATCTCGGGATCACTGATAGAGTGCAGCTTCGAAAGAACGATCTCAGTCGAGCAAAATCCTCCTGATATGTCTCGAACGTCGGCCAGTCCTCTGTATGTTGAAGAATATGCCACACCGATTCGCAATCAGTGGAGACCTCAACCACCAACACCCGCCTCTTCACTAACGCCTCCAAAGCCCTAATGACCGCCTCCAGCTCTGCGTGCAATGGCGAAAGGCATCGATGTCCTCTCTCAGATCCCGTCAATTCCCCCTCCACTGAATCTGGAAATGGTACCCAACCAAAACCCGAAAATGGGTCGGTTGCTTTCCAGGAGGCGTCCACATAACACTTATACCCAATGAACGATTGATTAGCTGTGGTAGGGAAAATCGAATCCGACTTACAGATGTCGGTCATAGACCTCGATGAGTCTATCAGAATCTCACTTCTGATGCGGACCCTAGTCCACTCCTCATGATCCAGGAGCGCCCTTCGTAATACTAATCTAGGGTCTGCATCACTATTCGAAAAACAAAAAGCATTACGTGCTTTCCATATCTGCCATAAAATCCAAGGAAAAGCTGCCCCTTCCAGTTGTGGGGAACTTTGCACAAACAAGAAGTCCATATTATACCGTATAGAATCCCACGGGAACATTCCCGGTGCTGACGGAATTGGGGATAGTGCCCAGACTTGGCGGGCTGGGGGACAGTCAAAAACACATGCATCAATGACTCTTGGTCGGCCCCACATCTCGGACATCTTGGGTCCGCTCCTAAACTACGCCTAATCAGATTCTGTAAAAAACAACTATACTTCTTGTCAAAATCTGCCATATAAAATGTTTAATTTTTTTTGGGCAATTCAACTTCCAAGTTTTCATAAAGAATGAATCTAGGGAAGGGCCCATCTGTAGCGGGTTCTCCCCTGGAACCCCGCCACAAAGTGCATATCCTGACCTAACCGTATACCGGCCCGCCTTAGTAAAATACCACCCCCACTTATCTACACCCTCCATTTTAGGGATATGTATAGCCAAAATTAGTTGAGCATCTCGAGGCTCAAAATACTGACAGACCAAAATCTCCTTCCACTGGCCCGTATTACGGTCAATAAACTGATTGACTGTTATATCCGGAAAAACATGTAAATCCGAACTCACAGCTGGACGAGGATACACCTCGGGAATCCATGGATCCTTCTAAACCCGAGTAGAATGACCATCACCAATTCTCCTAAAAATACCCCTCTGAATTAAAGGTTTACTACTCATAATGCTCCGCCAACCAAACGAGGATCCACCCTGTTGTTGGGCATCTAATATACACTTTCCTTTGTAGTATTTACCTTTGAAAACTCTAGCCAAAAGTGTATTTGGGAACTCTAGAAGTCTCCAAAATTGCTTTGCCAGTAATGCCATATTAAAATCTTCAAGCCTGCGAAAGCCCAAACCACCTTCTGATTTAGGCCTGCACAAATCCTCCCATTTTTTCCAATGTATGCCACCTGATGTAGGTGAATTTGCCCACCAAAAGCGAGTAATAGCAGTCTGCATTCTCTGGAGTAACACTTTAGGGAGCTTATAACAGCTCATCGCATAAGTTGGCAATGCGGTGAGTATCGACTTAATCAAAATCTCCTTACCCGCTCGTGATAGAAATTGTGTCGTCCAATTAGCTACCCGGGCTTCCAATCTCTCCGCAATATAAGAAAAAATTTGAGCTTTTGATCCACTCAGACTCTCCGGTAGTCCAAGGTATGATCCTAGCCAACCCTTGTTTTGAATTCCCACAATAGTCCGAACAGCCTCAATGTTAGTCTGATCTACTTTGTGTCCAAATTGAATCGAAGATTTGTCAAAGTTAATTTGCTGACCCGAAACCGCTTCATATTCATTGAGAATGCGAAGTATCATTCGGGCCTCCGCTATGGTAGCTTTACAGAAAAATAGTGTATCATCTGCAAATAATAAATGAGACACTGGGGGACTATCCCGTGCTATTTTAATATCCGTTAAGAGACTTTGCTCAATGCCCTGTCGTAACCCTCTCCTAGGTATTATTCTACCCCCGGGATCCCCATTGACTAAGACAGAGTATTCAACACTAGATATACACCACATAATGCATCAGATCCATTTCTCACAAAAACCTAACCGTATCAGTAGAGCTTGTATGAAATTCCATTCCACTCTGTCATATGCTTACTCATGTCAGTCTTTATAGCCATGAAAGTATCCCTAACAGGACTATTGGTCCTGAGAGCATGTACCATCTCCTGGGCAATCAAAATATTGTCGAAAATTAGTCGCCCAGCAACAAACGCCGATTGCGTCTCCGACACTAATTTTGGTAGCACTCTTTTCAGTCGTAGACATAAAACTTTAGATATAATCTTATAACTAATATTGCAAAGACTAATTGGTCTGAATTCAATCATTCTAGTTGGTCGTGACAATTTTGGAAGAAGGCAAATATTCGTCTTATTCAAATCTTTCCCGAAATGACCTCGTTCCAAAAAACTATTGATCATTCTCACTAAGTCAGTTTTCACAATGTCCCAAGAAAACTGATAGAATTGAGCCGTCAAACCATCTGGGCCAGGGGTTTTGTCTGGGCTCATCAAGAAAAGAGCATGCTTAACTTCCACCTCATCTACTGGACGTGTCAGAATCTGATTGTCCAAATCCGTTATTTTTGCATCCAAATCCGTAATCGGATCCAGATTCCCTCCACCTGAGGAAAAAAAGATTATTGAAGTAGTTTGATGCTTCTTTGACTATGTCCACCTCTTTGACCACCCATGTGTCATTCCTACTAAATAAACCAGATATTCGGTTTTGCACACGTCTTTGTTTGACTCTAGCGTGGAAAAATTTTGTATTTTCATCACCTTCCTGGAACCATTGAATTCTACTTTTCTGCTTCCAGTACATTTCCTCATCCAAATATACCGCTTTCAAATGACCAGTAGTCTCCTCCATTTTCTGAGGATCTGGCAAAGATTCACTAACACTTTCGTCGACTAATCTTCGCAAATCTAAAATCTTTTGTTGGCCAGATTGGACATTATTGTGTCTCCAATGTGAGATTTCCTTTCGACATCTTTTGACCTTCGCCGAAAAGGAAACACACGAATTTCCAATTGGATTATCAAAAGCCCAACTTCGTTGTACTATATCCCGGAAGCCATTTTTCCCAAGTCATCGCTTATCAAAGCAGAAGGTACGACGTTTGTTCAGACGTTCTTCTTTCTGAAAATTCCCAAATATCGGTCGATGATCAGAGCCTATCATCTCCAGATAAGTTATTTCACTAGATGTAAATAATTCGTGCCATAGCACATTGCCATAAGCCTTATCAAGACAACAACGAACGATCCCATTTCTTCGAAAACCTTGCCAAGACCAAGTATTCCCTAGTTTCGGGAATTCTAACATACCGCAATCTCTAATCATTTGATTGAATTGATAGAATGAGTAATGACTTCGTGTGATCCCTCCTTGTTTTTCATGATTACCAGAAATCTCATTAAAATCCCAAGTAATCACCCAAGGTCCTACTCTTGTGGTACCCATTCGGGTTAACCTTTCCCAGACATCTGCCCGATTTCCTTAACCGGTTCTCCATAGAAAAAGTTATATGTGATCTGACATTCATTATACCTAATGAAATATCAATCATATTCTTATTTTTGCAATTTACAGTGACGTTATAAATATCATTGTACATTAAGGCCAGACCCCCACTAAGTCCATTAGGTTCCATTGTTACCAAATGACTAAAATTAAAATGCACTTGTAACTTTTCCAACAAAAGATTTTTATTTTTTGTTTCTGAAAGAAATAAGAAATCTGGTCTACAGGTTTTCCAAATGTCACGTAAAAGGTTTATTGATAACTTATTGCCAATCCCTTGACAATTCCAACATACAAACTTGAAATTCATAAAATTAAACTAACATTAGAGCTTTTGTCCTGCTCCTTATTCTTGTTGTCCTTCTGCTTACCCAGCCTAGGCGTCAGCCTTGGAGAACCTATGATAGCCAACTTTCGCGTGGATATACCTCTCAAAGGTGTTGCCACTCGGCTTCCAACTTTGCCCGCGACAGTCTGCGCTCTCGCAGCCTTCTTGGCCTTAAATTTCTGCAGCTTAGCAGCCATTTTCTCATGTACCCGAGCTTCCTCCTCCACTGTCAGCTCATCTTTGCTGCTCATTACAGCCTCCATGGTTATCTCCTCCAAAATTTTCTCCTCTATCTCCTCAGTTTCGCTCATGTCTTGGTCTTCGACCACCTCTAAGTTCTCCGCTGCCCCCTCAGGAATATCCTGATCGACAATACTTAAAGCTCCCAAGTCCGTAGACTCTGCAGCCTGTACATGATCAATAGTCTCCACTGCAGGTTCGGTTTCAGTGTCCTGAAACAAAGGTCTTCTGACCGTTTTTGCTGAGCCCAATTCCTCTTTGCATCCGCCTCAGGTTCCTGAAAGGAATGCAAATTTAAATTAAATACTTCAGACCTTAAAAAATAATAATTTTATAGATTTATTAGAATCGAATTCCGATAAAAAAATATTTACAAAATGAATAGACTATATTTTCCAGAATCTGAAAAAGAAAGATAACAATTAAACGATTATAACGACCCCACACATGAATCTCTCATTCCGAATCTATCTCTCACAGAGAGTTCATCACAGCCACTATCTATTTTTTTCATTTCAATCTTTTTTCTTGGGTATAGAAAAAGACCCGAAATTTCTGCTTTATTCAGAATTAAAAACAACATATAAAATCTGATTTTCTCTGCTTCTATTTTTCTGTGATCTTTTCAAGATTATGATTTCTAAATTTCTTGACATTTTGCTGAATTTTCGTAGTTCCTGGATTTAGAGCTGGTAAATAGAAGTGTTGTTTGTTTGTTAAGCTTTTGTTTGTTTGTTAATTGCTTACATTCATTTGCTTTCTTCCTGTTTTTTTGTTTTGTTTTAATATTTATTTATTATTTTCCTGGAATCCATTTGAATGTTGAGAAAATGCCATAAACATTTTCCTGTTTTTTTCTTAATTTTTTTGTATTTTTTTCCAAAAAAGTGTTATTGTCACATGCATAACATGATGTTGAAAACTGTCATCATAGCCGTTTCTAACTCAAATTTTTAGCTGTATATTCAAACGAAAATTCTAAGAAATTTCTCTTTGTTTTCTTCAATTCCCCTAATTTTCTCAGAATCTTAATTCACAAAAATATAAGCAAAAG
Organism: Lepidium sativum; assembly: GCA_023374145.1. Classification (NCBI taxonomy): domain Eukaryota; kingdom Viridiplantae; phylum Streptophyta; class Magnoliopsida; order Brassicales; family Brassicaceae; genus Lepidium; species Lepidium sativum. The sequence goes on from JAKUCM010003612.1 coordinate 53,942, forward strand.
AAGAAGCTAAAGAAGAGGTACACATACATTTATATATAATCTTTTCAATATAGGAAACTATCTAATTTTGCTTGATCCTCATATATTTTCTATGATCATAATTTGACTCTTTAGTGTAAAAAAAATCAAGTAATAACTTTTGACTGAATATTTTGAATCTTACATTGTAACATTTGTGAAGAAAGATGCTTTGTAATCTAATGTAACTGATAACTTTCTGTCTAAATTTTGGTGTTTGTCTCTGTTTCTCTTATTCCAGAAAATGGTAGCATTTGGGAAAAAGCTCAAAGAACGAAGCATTGAAGAATGGCAAGGGTATGTTTTATGTTTCAACATTTGGTTGATTCAAGTTTATAGCAATGTGAGTCATCTATTTGATTTTTCAATACTTTGTAGTTATTACATCAATTACAAATTGATGAAGAAGAAAGTGAAGCAATATGGTCGACAAATCGAAGTAGGAAGTCTAGATCGTCGTCATCTTCTTAAAGACTTCTCCAGAATGTTGGATCATCAGGTTTTGTTTTCGTTTTCCTTCACATGTTTGATAAAAAGTATTGAACTGTATAAGAACCCATTGTGATTGCAGATTGAGAAAATCTCTCTATTCATGTTGGAACGACAAGGTTTGCTTTCAAGTAGGTTACAAAAACTAAGAGAATGGCATGATGCACTTCAAGATGAGCCTGACTTATCTCAAATAGCTAAGCTAAGGGAGGAATATAGATCTGTTGGACAAGATCTTCTCAAGCTTCTGTTATTCATTGACATGAATGCTGTTGGTATCCGCAAGATACTGAAGAAATTTGATAAGAGATTTGGTTATAGATTCACAAATTATTATGTTAAGTCTAGAGCTGATCATCCTTACTCTCAACTCCAGCAAGTGTTTAAGCATGTGGTAAGATCTTAGAGTCTAACTCAACCTAAACTGTTAGTATGAACTGAAGCTTCATGCCTCGATCATATCGAATGTTGTAGGGTCTTGGTGCTGTTGTTGGAGCCATATCTCGTAACCTTCATGAGCTTCAAAACAATCAAGGAAGCTACTTATCGATTTATGATCAGCCTGTTGTTCCTCTGCAGGTTCTTATTTTTGTGTATAACATATGTAACATCACTTAACTTTGTCTATCACTTAGTTTCAATTTGGTCTTTTCTTTTGCAGGATCCTGTAGTGGATTCAATTAAGAATGCAGTGGATAAACTAACACATTCAACAAACTTCCTTAATTTCATGGCTCAACATGCTCTAATCATGCAAGATGAAGACTTACTGATTCCTCATGATGAGCAAGCAGATCAAGAAGAAGGGAGATATCATTTCATGTCTCTCTTACTAAACTTGGCTAACACGTTTTTGTATATGGTCAATACATATATCATTGTTCCTACAGCAGATGACTACTCCATGAACCTTGGAGCTGCAGCAACAGTTTGTGGTATTGTGATTGGTGCTATGGCAGTTGCTCAACTTTTCTCTTCTGTATACTTTAGTGCCTGGTCCAATAAATCTTACTTCAAACCGCTTATATTCAGTAGCATTGTTCTTTTCTTCGGGAACTTGCTATATGCTTTAGCTTATGACTTCAATTCATTAGCTCTTCTTTTGATCGGTCGGCTTTTCTGTGGGTAAGTCCCTTATTAGACCTGTGTTCTATACATGTAATTGTCATGAGTCATTGGCTTGATGATCTGATTTCTCTGTTTTTGTAGATTTGGTTCAGCAAGAGCAGTGAATCGGAGATATATAAGCGATTGTGTTCCGCTGAAAATCCGAATGCAGGCTTCAGCAGGTTTTGTTAGTGCAAGTGCTTTAGGAATGGCATGTGGTCCAGCTCTTGCTGGTTTATTGCAAACCGATTTCAAGATCAAACATCTTACCTTTAACAAAGATACGTTACCTGGTTGGGTTATGGCTGTTGCTTGGTTATTGTACTTAGTCTGGTTAGCTATTTCGTTTCGTGAACCTATACGTGAGCCTGAAGAGATTCATAATCCACAAGGTATATAAAGTCAAAGAGAAACAATTCTGATTTTCTTTTGTTTTCTTCAGTATTTTTATCTGATTAGAACAATCTTTTTGAGTGAAGCTGATCAAGATGCCAATATGGAGAAAGGTCTTAAAAACCCTCTATTACTTGCATCAGAAGAAACTGAACATGATGAAGAAGATGATGGTGATGGTAGTGAAGAATCTTCTGAGGATTCACATAAACCTGCAAACTCCATTGTAGATGCTTACAAACTCCTCACTCCTTCAGTCAAGGTCAATAAGAAATTCAATATTGTTTCTCAAATATTCTGAAATGTTTAGTTTCTTACCCAACATTTTAATTGATTTTAGGCTCAATTATTGATATACTTCATGCTTAAGTATGCAATGGAGATTCTACTATCGGAATCAAGTGTCGTTACAACATACTACTTCGGCTGGTCTATGAGTTCTGTTTCCATCTTCTTGTTCTGTCTCGGTCTTACAGTTTTACCAGTTAACCTCATTGTTGGAAGCTTCATCACCAACATGTTCGAAGATCGGTAAAAGATCCTTCTATATGTTACTTTCTTTCTTTTTCTCCTCATTGGTTACCTGAAACGTTGTGATTCTCTCATTACAGACAAATCCTATTAGCATCAGAGATTATGGTTTTTGTTGGAATACTTCTCAGCTTCCATGTAGTTATCCCTTACACTGTACCACAATATGTCATCTCAGGATTTGTCATGTTTGTTTCTGCTGAAGTTCTTGAAGGTAAAAAGGACTGAGACACACTAACTTAACCTTCTGTTTACCTCAACATCAATCTCTCTTGACATGTTTTGGTTTCTGCAGGTGTGAATTTGTCGTTGCTATCGAGAGTAATGTCATCGAGACTGTCACGAGGGACTTACAATGGAGGATTACTATCAACAGAAGCTGGAACAATCGCACGAGTAATAGCTGATGCGACCATTACTATTGCTGGTTATTTGGGACAAAGTATGCTTCTCAATGTTACTTTGCTTCCTTCTTTGATCATCTGTGTTGGATCTATTGTAGCTACTTGTTTTACTTATAACTCCCTGTATTAGTTCTTCTTTCATAGTTTTACCCGGAAGTTTTTTTTAGCCAACTTGAGGCCCATCTTTAATTTTATTTCGGCTTTATACACTTTGATTAAAAGTTCTCTGTAGTATATGTGTCAATTCTAGATCAATCAATGATAAATATTGTAAGTATTCTCGACGTCACCACAATCTCGTCAATTTTAATTGATTTTCTTGCATGCAAGTATTTGACTCTTAAATGATATTTTTATCGGTTCGGTTTGGATCTTTGGGTCCGGTTTACAAGCGTAGAGTTATATATAATATTGTAATCATTATACAGTTGAAGCATAAAACAAGTATTCCAAATTTTATGAGAGGAAGTAGTGAGACGTGAGAGTTGAGACCCACTTTAAAGCATACATAGACGTATTAATATTAATCGGTAACCAAATTTTGCCTCTAGTTCTTTTTAATTTATCTTTTTTTATTTAATATA
>JAKUCM010003613.1:0-28829 GCA_023374145.1 Lepidium sativum
CATAACGAAGAAAAATACTTGTCAACCAATCCATCTATACGAGAGAGTCTTGAGCATTGCTGTTGAACGAAGTCTTTGATCGGAACTACAATATATTCACCCATCACATAACGAAACTAACTGTTTTGTCTGTAAAACAAACGGTCTCTAGATACGATGATTTCGTCAGTTCGATTTTCAAACTGGGCCTCTCTCTTTTTATCTTCCGACACACAATGGGCCTAGATATAGCCTGTAGTTATTTGCTTAGGGCCTCTTGTAAAACTGTTCGTATTTTTCAACGTAAACACATTTTAGATTTAATTTGTTATTGAAAACAATTTGTATATTCGACCACGACCAAATTCTATTAATTTTTTAATACAAGAAATTAATTTGTATTCATTTTAAGCTAAATTCTTCTTAAGAAAAACATAAATTCTCAAATCATACAGATAAATTTGTCAATAGAATATTAGAATTGACTCATACATTCTAACTCCATTTATTTATTTATTATTGTGGTCAATGAAAAATCAATCGGACGGTGGAAAATCCACGTGTTTGTATGTCGGAGCGTATTTACACCGTCCAAACTTTAGAAAGGTGAATAGGCGGCGATGTGGATCCCAACTAATTGGGCTTTAATGCGGGGCCCACTATCATATTGTCCAGCCAATGCATCAATGGAAATTCCCACGTGGGACCCAATATAGCTTTACCATCTACCGATGCAATGAGTATATCATAATTTCTTTGGTTATACACTTATACATACTGTATATAAAACAAAATTTTACCTGAAAATTATTTTCCTGTCAAACTAGTCTTTTTATTATAATCAATTAAAATATTGAAATACGAATTCCGATACTGTATTTTCTTAAACATTTGCGTAAAAATGATACTGTTAATATTGAATCATAACTATCCAATACATTAATCAAAATTTTATATAATATAGATTGTGAAAATAGATCCTGATTATACAAATACATATATATATATATATACACTAACTTTTTTTAATAATAGATCAAATTTTTAAATGATATTTTAACTAGTAAGTACCGATAACAATTAAAAACCCGTAAAAAGTAGATATTCGTTGGAAAAATAAAAAAGAATCAATTATTTTTTGTTTTTTTTGGCAATTTTCTTTTGTCAATAGAAGAAGCTCTTATGACCCTACGAGAAGCAGTCGTCTAAGCACCGGTGCGCATCACATAGCTCGAGTTTTGCATTGAGATCTCAGTCTCTTTTCTTCTTCTCACCCTTGTCTTCTTCATTCATCACTCTATCTGCGCTTCTTGAGCGAAAATGGGTAATATATACATACATCTCTTTTCCCTTCTCTGCTAATAAATGTTCCTGATCTCGTGGATCCGTTTTTTTTTTTCTCCTTTGATCTGATCAGTTTTAATTTTGACCAAGCGTTATTGTTTTTCGATTTCAGTTTTGTTTTTGTAAGTTCTGTGATCTGGGTTGTGATCCATATGTTGTTAAAGTTTTATAGTCTCTTGCTCATACGATGGTAGGTGATTGGTTCTTCGTTTGTATTTTGATGGCAAATTAGTGTGAAAGATGATGTCGAGGTTAGATTTGCTTTATTACACTATCTGAAATTTGGGGAGATTCTGAAAAATCTAATTTAACTAGGTTTTTAGTGGACTAATTGCTATCTGAGTGTTCGGAAAATGCTAGGCATCAATATAAAATCCAAAATCGTGATTCTGGGTTTAAAGGGGACACTCATACAGGAGCGAGGAGAAGAAAAGCCTAGATTTTGAAGCTGTTATTGATTACAAAGACTTAATTTCAGATCCAGTTGTTTACATGTGGGAATATCTTTCTTGGTCCAAAGACACTTTGGGCTTACTTGAACTGACTGCTAATTTGAATTAATTGGAATTGCAGATGCCGCTTGTTCTACACAGCTTATTGATGGAGATGGTGTCTTTAATGTTTCTGGTGTTGATCAGTTCATCAAGGAAGTTAAATTGGAAGAATGTGGCCTATCATATGCTGTTGTCTCAATTATGGGTCCACAAAGTAGTGGTATGTATCAAATCCTTGAATGTAAAATTTTGCTTCTTCTGGATTAATTTTTGTATTTTTGCTGATTTCAAGTCATTCTGGTTGAATTTGCAGGAAAGAGTACGCTCCTAAATCATTTGTTTGGAACAAGATTTAGGGAAATGGATGCATTTAAAGGAAGGCATGTCTGTTCTATTTATACTCTGTCCAATGTATATCTAGCTTCTAATTCAAGATTCATTAACTGCTGAAATTCCTTTATTTCAGGTCTCAGACGACCAAGGGAATTTGGATTGCTAGATGTGCTGGTATTGAGCCTTGCACCGTTGTGATGGATTTAGAGGGTACTGATGGGAGAGAGCGTGGTGAGGTGTGTCACTTCGATCCTTTTCATATTTGGATCTTTGAATATTTTGTATCAGGCCAGTTAGTGTGTCTTGTTTTTAGCTTTTGCATTATTGTGAATGACTTCGATGCAATTTTAAATTGTACTGGTTAGAAGCTTAACTTGGTTTGTTACACTTTATAAAGCCAAGAAATTGCTGTCGAAAAAGAATATAGCAGTGCAGAATGCTTACTTAGGGCTTATGCAGTTTTCTTGTATATGGATGTTAGGATGATACTGCGTTCGAGAAACAGAGTGCTCTCTTTGCACTTGCTGTCTCAGACATTGTTCTTATAAACATGTAAGTGGTGCTCTGTACTTTATTTTCTTCGGTATAAATAGATAACAAGACATCTTTTGGGATATTTATCTTATGTCGTACTGTTTCTCGGATTTGTAATGAAGGTGGTGTCATGATATTGGTCGGGAACAAGCAGCAAATAAACCTCTTTTAAAGACTGTGTTCCAGGTAAGTGCCCTGCATCTTCTTATCAAGATAAGTTATCTCCAATCTGAAGTATTAACACTATTTGCTTACTACATGTGATCAGGTTATGATGCGATTGTTTAGTCCGCGGAAGACGACTTTGATGTTCGTCATAAGAGATAAAACACGGGTATGCATTTTGTGCTTTCTTGTCGTCGTCAATTTGTTTTCTGGATTATTGTGGATGTTTCTAATTCTGGAATAATTGCAGACGCCACTGGAAAATTTAGAACCAGTGTTGAGGGAAGACATTCAAAAGGTAAAAGAAGACACACTCTTAGCTTTTATGTGCTTTGACTTATAGTGCAATCCCTTATACTTTTTCCTTATATACAGATTTGGGATTCAGTCCCCAAGCCTCAAGCACACAAAGAAACTCCACTTAGTGATTTCTTCAATGTACGTCGGCTTGGCATTATATAAGAACTTAGTATCATTCTTCTTGTGCTAGGAGCAAGAAATGGAATTGTTTCTTGTGTGACAGGTTGAGGTAGTTGCTCTCTCTAGTTATGAAGAAAAGGAAGAGCAATTCAAAGAGCAGGTCCTTTCACAATTAGCTTTACATTTTGGAGAAAATCCAGGGCCACCTTATTTAATAAATTGCTCAATAATTGGCTTGTAGGTGGTATTAATGTTTTTCCTATATTTTTCTTTTCTGTAAATGAAAGGTCTACAACTTGAGACAGCGATTCTTCCAATCTGTGGCACCTGGAGGACTTGCTGGTGATCGACGGGGAGTCGTCCCTGCCAATGCGTTTGCTTTTAGTGCAAAGCAGATGTGGCAAGTCATCAAAGAAAACAAAGACTTGGATCTTCCAGCACACAAGGTAATTTTGGTTGTTTAAGGCTCTTTCCCGCCACCCGTACCACCCGTACGTCATTTTTCTTTCTGGTCTTGTAATATATGCGCTGCCTTGCAGGTCATGGTAGCAACTGTGCGATGTGAGGAAATTGCCAATGAAAAATTCTCTAGTTTTATCGCCAATGAGGTAAATTTTCCAAATACAACTTCATGTTTGTTCCTTTTGAATGGCTCCTTTGTTAATAAATAACTTTTTTTATAGAATTGGTGTGAGCTGGAAGAGGCCGTACAGTCTGGTCCTGTTTCCGGATTTGGAAAAAAGCTGAGCTCAATTATTCAGTCTTGTTTATCAGAGTAAGAAAAACTGGTGAATTATTGTGGACAGTTTCTTTTTGTGTGTGTCTGAGCTGACATTATTAAAATATAGGTTTTATAGTTCATTCTAGGAGGGTATGAGTTTCTTTTTATGTTTTTCCTGATTATTGTCATAGGTATGACACAGAAGCAACATACTTTGAAGAAGGTGTAAGATCATCCAAGAGGCAACAGCTACAAGAAAAGTTATTGCAAGTAATGCATATACTCTTAACTAGTGATCGTTATGCTTGTCTTTTGTTGCAATTATGCATCGCCTGAAAACATTCAGGGACTCCCATCATTGTAAGGAAAGCAGACACCTAGGATTAGGCACTTATTTTCTTGTTGTTCTATCCAGCTTGTTCAACCAACTTTCCAAGACTTGCTTGGACATTTGAGATCTGGAGCACTTGAAAACTTCAAGAATGCTTTTGAGAATGCCTTGAATGCTGGAGAAGGGTTTTCTGTCTCAGCAGACTCATGCACTCAGTCATGCATATCTAAGTTTGATAAAGGATGTGAAGGTATAACTTATTGTACTGCTGGAAATATTTGTGATATAGGATAGCATGTTGGAACCTGAAGATTATAATATGAAAGAAGCATTAAGAGCTAGCCGACATCTATAAAAATCACAAAGGAAATGTTTTGTTGCAGAGGCTGTTATTGAACAAGGAAAGTGGGATACATCTAAAACTCGGGAAAAGCTTCAGCGTGATACTGAAGCCCATATCTCTTCTGTTCGCACTGCAAAATTGTCCGAACTGACTACTCTGTATGAGGTAAATAGAGTTCTCAAACAGCAAAAAGCCACACATATTGGTCTTGAAAAAATAGCACAAACAATTGTAAACTTTTATCTGGACCGTCCTAATAGATAATTGTCATTGCAGTCAAAACTAAATGTAGCACTATCTGGGCCGGTGGAAGCTCTCCTCGATGGGGCTAATGATGAGACATGGCCAGCAATACGAAAGCTGCTAAGACGGGAAGGAGAATTGGCTGTTTTTGGTCTCTCAGATGCATTATCTGGATTTGACATGGACAAAGAAACACGGAATAAAATGCTCACCGACCTTGAAAATTATGCACGGGGAATTGTTGAAACCAAGGCAAAGGAAGAGGCTGGAAGAGCGCTGATGCGCATGAAGGATAGGTATCACCATTTAGCTAGTCTTTCATCATTTATGACTTCCGTCTTTTACACAGCTTTCTGACTAAGCAAACTTCTATTCAGATTTGCTACAATCTTCAGCCATGATTCTGATTCAATGCCACGTGTTTGGACTGGAAAGGAGGACATCAGAGCAATCACAAAAATGGCTCGTTCTGCAGTATGAAACCTACCTAATAGAGAAATATCTCAACATTTATTCTTTTACATGATGCAAATTTTGATTTTGATTTTACCCTTGTTCTCTTTTTCTAGTCCTTGAAGCTGTTGTCTGTTATGGCTGTTATACGCTTGGATGATGAACTCGACAATATTGAGAAGACATTGACTCTTGCTCTGTTTAATTCTGCGAGTAATAATGCTACCAGCAAGGACATCAGCACAATTGATTCACTCGCCTCAAGTACTTGGGAGCAGGTGACTGAAACCTCACTTACGCGATAGAATAATATAATGAGAATACAAAGGTCTCGTATATATTGCTCACTCCTTTGAGATATAAAAGATCCCTATTGTTCCGTTCTTATTATCAGGTTGCAGCAGAAAAGACGTTGATCACGCCCGTACAGTGTAAATCACTGTGGAGGCAATTCAAAAACGAGACAGAATATACCGTTACACAGGCCATTTCTGCACAGGTATTCTTTGCAATCTCACTTTCCAATATGTCAGGTTTGATCTATCATTCAAACGTGCCGATGATAGAATTTGGCAGTGCTGTATGAAGTTTTAAATATATCTTTGGGTCATGTCATTTCTAGCTTCTTATCGCCATTCTTATTTGGTGGGTCTTAAGCTAACTGCCGGAAAATTATTAGAGGTTTCAATTTGATAAAGCCACATTGAATTTCAGGAAGCTAACCGAAGGAATAACAACTGGCTGCCACCTCCATGGGCAATCCTTGCCTTGGTTGTTCTTGGATTCAATGAATTTATGACTCTCTTAAGGTACTCCTTCCCATTCTTTTGAACTGAGTCAGCTTTTTTATAAAAATAAGATTCCCTACCCACGTTGGCTTTTCTTGCCTGCGTCTCTTGTGGCAGAAATCCTTTATGGCTCGGTGTTCTTTTTGTCGGTTACCTTGTTTCCAAAGCCTTGTGGGTGCAATTAAATATTTCAGGAGAATTTCGCAATGGCGCGGTATGAGCAAGTTTCCCAACATCCTTATTTCAATTTCTCCCCTGTTCTTCGATTTATCTCAATTATAATCTCTGAAATGCGAATTTTTCATCATTGATCAACAACAGCTACCTGGACTTCTTTCCTTATCAACCAAATTCCTTCCAACGGTCATGAACCTCCTTAGAAAGCTCGCAGAAGAAGGACAAGCACCCACAAATAGCAACCAGTCAATGAACTCCTCAGCTCAATCGGAGGTTACAACCAATGGAGAAAGCAGCAGCAGCAGCAGCTCTGGTTCGTCTCCAGTAAAAACTGTACCCATCGATACAAGTTCATAGAACGAAGATCTAGAGAAGCTTAAGCTGCTGTGCCAATCAACGAAGCTAGATACTCAAAATCGTTATACTTTCAAAAGGGCAGCTCTCATTTTTGGTGTTGATCAGAGAGATTCACCGAGAGCCATACGTTTATGTCTCCGAAAGCATTGGCTCCTCTTGTAGGAGCCAAAGTGGTCTTGTATGTTCCTAGACAAAGATTATGATGCAGACAAAAAACTCATGATTTGTTTGCGAGTTACGTAGTGATGTGGTTTATTGTATCTGATGAAAGAATGTTCCACAAAGAAAACCGGTTTTTGGTCATGTGAAATTCAGATTGGTTTGTTGATTGAACATAATTACAGGTTATCATTATCTGTCTTCTTTTTTCAACTTGATATATGTTCTTCCGTCAGATTTTATGGGCCACTGGGAAAGTGAAATGGGCCTACGGCGATGGAAAAACTAAGAAACAGAGCTCGACCCAAGTGCAGAGAAAGTTCCAGACTTTTTGTTTCTTCTTTTTTGCCTAAAGAAAAAGGTTTAGCTCTTTGGCCGAAATTTCAATTTCTTAGCACTTTGATGGTCATTGTAAAACCCCAGAGAAACCCTAAACCCTGACGCATTTCTTTCTTTGAGGTATTGGCAAGCGGAAATGTACCGAGTGTTGTCGAAGTTATCTTCTTCAGTTGGGTACGTTTCGTTTAGTGAGCATTTTAAAACTTGTAATAACCGCGATCAATTTGTACTGATGAACTTAGTATTTTTTTTTTTCTGGATTTGCTTGTCTTGCAGCTCGTCTACATCCAGGAAACTGGTTAGTCTCTTTGAGCTCTATGGGTCTGCTTGCCAGTTTGGTTGCATTTCGTTTTTGAACATTCTTGTTTAGTAACCCAGAAACTGCTAGAGATGTGTCAAATTTGAAGTCCAGATAGTTGCATCAATGATGCAAGAAGACTAAAAATTTGGGTTTTTTGCATAAAATAAAATTCCACCTTGACCCTTCTATTTTTTGCATAAAATCTGGCTATATCGGTTTCAGATGCTGTAGAAGATGTTCTAGTTCCGGAATAATTGGGTTCAGTTGACTGAACCTTTGATAAATTATTTGATTCTGATTGTGATTTTCTTTTGGTGTTCTCTCTTACCATAGGTTTCTGGGCGGATTATAAGCAGCAGAAACTATGCGGCCAAGGATATCAGTTTCGGGGTTGGGGCTCGGGCTGCTATGTTACAAGGTGTATCCGATGTTGCTGACGCTGTGAAAGTCACAATGGGGCCGAAGGTATATACTTTTTGTTACCAAAAAGTTTAAATTAAAGCAAAGCGGATTGTTCGAGAAACTGTCATTCAAGTTCAATATCTTTATTTAATACTGTGGTGTTAGGGAAGAAATGTGATAATTGAGAACAGATACGGTGGACCAAAGATCACAAAGGATGGTGTCACCGTGGCAAAAAGCATATCATTTCAAGAAAAATCTAAGAATGTTGGTGCGGAGCTCGTGAAACAGGTTGCAAATGCCACTAACAAGATTGCTGGAGATGGTAACATTCCCTCTTTGGATCAAAAATTTGGATAAGATTTTACTAGTATAGAAGCACTCTGCGGAGGTAATGTTGTAATCTTAACTTCTGTTTGCTTCCTTTTGCTATATAGGTACAACTTGTGCGACTGTTTTGACTCAGGCAATACTCACCGAAGGTTGCAAGTCAGTGGCTGCTGGTGTTAATGTCATGGATATGCGTAGTGGTATAAATATGGCAATTGATGCAGTTGTCTCTGATTTAAAAAGCAGAGCTGTTATGATTAGCACTCCAGAAGAGATCACGCAGGTAGATTTGGAAGCAGATTCATTAAGTCCAGCTTTGCGAATGCTATACCAAAAGCTTATCTATTTACTGTTATGTCATATTTTTCTTTGGTAGGTTGCCACTATATCTGCAAACGGGGAACGTGAGATAGGGGAACTAATTGCAAGGGCCATGGAGAAAGTTGGAAAGGAAGGAGTTATCACCGTTGCTGTAAGTTTATTACTCTTCTCATGCCTTTTAATTAGATCACTTGATGATTTCGTGATTGTCGTAATGTTCTTCAAATACCAGGACGGGAACACTTTAGATGACGAGCTGGAAGTAGTGGAAGGAATGAAGCTTGCCAGAGGTTACATTTCTCCTTATTTTATCACAGATGAGAAGACCCAGAGATGCGTGAGTGAAATCTGTGGTGTTCGGTATGGTATGAAAATGAATGAAAGGGTATTGAACTAATTATGCATGTTTTCAGGAGCTTGAGAATCCCATCATTCTCATTCATGAAAAGAAGATTTCAGACATGAATTCTTTGTTGAAAGTTTTAGAAGCAGCCGTGCAAGTAAAACCTTCCTTTGATTAGCCATAATACTATGTTCTGACGTCTGGCTAGTATAAGTTTGATAAAAGAAAAGCCACTCACTTCTTTTCCGTATTGATTGTGGTTGTGCAGAGCAGGAGACCACTTCTTATTGTAGCAGAAGATGTTGAGAGTGAAGCATTAGCCATGCTTGTTCTGAATAAGCATCATGCTGGGCTCAAGGTATGTGCTATCAAGGCACCGGGTTTCGGAGACAATAGGAAAGCAAGCTTGGATGATCTTGCTGTTCTTACTGGTGCCGAGGTAGAAATTTCTCAGAAACATGTGGTTATTTTAGTTTCACGTTTTCATTCTCTAACTCACCAGTTTATGCACAGGTTATATCTGAGGAGCGTGGGCTGTCTCTGGACAAAATTCGCCTCGAGTTGCTTGGAACTGCAAAGAAGGCAAGAGGAAATAATCACATCTGATTCTGTTTTTGTGTTGCAAGATTCAATCTTACATCAACTCTTTGAATCAGGTCACCATCTCGCGTGATGACACTATTATCTTACATGGTGGTGGTGACAAGAAGCTAATCGAGGAAAGATGTGAAGAGGTATATGAGTATTTTCTTACAATAATTAATCTTGCTCATTAGAATACACTATACAGTAGAACCAATCTTTTTTTATTTTCATACTTAACAGTTAAGGTCAGCCAATGAAAAGAGCACTTCTACTTTTGATAAAGAGAAAACGCAAGAACGACTCTCAAAATTATCAGGTGGTGTTGCAGTCTTCAAGGTTAGTCAAGACCCACTAATCGGTCTTTCTAAACATTTGCATCTCCAATAGTAGCTGATATATGTCCTGTTACTATATAGGTGGGAGGGGCAAGTGAAGTTGAAGTTGGAGAAAGAAAAGACAGAGTCACTGATGCTTTAAACGCTACACGAGCTGCCATAGAAGAAGGCATCATACCGGGTAAATAAATATTATATGGTTTGTTCACTTTATGTTTCATAATATGTCTTTAACTGGGGAAATTTCAAATAGGTGGTGGTGTGGCTCTATTATATGCCACAAAGGCTTTAGACAAACTTCAAACTCAAAACGAGGATCAAAGGAGAGGTGTTCAGATAATTCAGAATGCTCTCAAGGTAGAATCTCTAATTTCTTCTCCATTAAAGATCTTCGTCAAACTGTAAACTGTGATAAGAAGTTGTAAATCTTGTGTAGGCTCCTGCATTAACAATAGCTGAAAATGCCGGTTACAATGGTTCCTTAGTGGTTGGGAAGTTAATAGAGCAAGATGATTGCAATTTTGGCTTCGACGCTGCCAAAGGTTAGATTTAGTAGTGATCAATCTTTGAGAGCTCTCAAAATGCAAATCTCATCAACGTCTGACTTTGTTTGCGACTTTTTGCTTCATGTTGGAATAGGTTCATATGTTGATATGGTGAAAGCTGGAATTATAGACCCAGTGAAGGTTATCAAGACAGCCTTAACCGACGCTGCTAGGTAAAAACATAAAGGGTGTCCTAAATCTTTCTCTAATTTGTTGTTGCATCTGTGAAACTAAACTAACTCATTATGTCGGGTGAAAACGCAGCGTTTCTTTGCTTTTGACAACAACAGAGGCTACAGTGCTTGTGAACGCTGACGAGAAAACTCCAAACCATGTCCCTGATATGTCCAGCATGGGCATGTGATTTGTGACCACCTCTACGGAAAAAAACATTCAAATCTTTCTCTTTGAAGATTCTTTTTTTTGTTCCCCCCACAAAGGTGCAACCTTTTGTTCATTGGGTTCTGATTCTATCAAAATATATTTTGCCGAAATTTTAACGAATATTTTGGAATGCAAATTGTATGGCCTTGTAATACTTGGAGCCTTAAATTACAAATCTGAGATTTGATTTTAGAAACAAGAGAAAAAACAGAAACAGAAATTAGTATATAACCCTAAACAATTTAGTGGTTTTATTGATCAGAAGGAAGCCTCCGTTATACCGACCATCGGAACTGAAAAATCTAATACTAGTAGACAAGTACAAAATCTAGGATATAAAAAGTTTTTGGTGTTTTTGTGGATCAAGTTGGACCGGAATTCAGATTGAGATTGCAGAAAACGAAGTAATAGAAACCCAGAAGGACAGAGGAAAACGAAATCAATGTGAAAAAAAAATAACAAAAAAAATTTGGACCATTTCTCGATTTGTGCGTGTCATCCTTGCGCAGGGGCCATGCTAATCTTCTCTGTATCGTTCCAATTTTATCGGATGTCCCCGAAGGGACAATCACTCTCTTCGCTCTAACGGTATATATACGCAGCTTCTTCTTTTAACTTAAGCGATGTGGGACAAAGGCCATCGTCTTTAGTATTAATGGGCCTAGTTCATTGTCAGGTTCTTTTTGGGCCTTTGTATTATTTAATTTATGGGCTATTTAGATACTAAGTTCTGAAAAATGTTTAATTTCGACTGTGGATTTTTTTGTTGGTTTGGTGCTAAATATATGTTCTTTATTCAATTTTGAAGTTTTGAAGATTTCATGCTTCTTCACATCTAAATGATAGGAGATACAAAACACCAGATTAAACCGTCAAAAAGGTGGAAAGATCTATTGATATCGATAAATGAGAATTTGTTGAGGCCTATAATAATGACTTTTAGATCAAGAACAAAAAGAAACGAGCTACGTAAGTTTCAAGACAAGGTAAGCTGATCAATATATGAATGAAGAAGAAAATGAGAAAAGCTAAGAAGAAATGATGAATTGTGAGGAAGGTATGTCGACTTTCCGTTGTTCAACGAAAGCTTCATGAGGCTCAAACTCATGTCTTTCTCTAGATACTTCTTCCACAGGCTTAACATCTTCACATTCATCGATGAAACCAGCCTTCATATTCACTGTCGTTGATGAATCTTGTAGTTGAAGACACCACATGTCTTCTTGTAACCCATTGAAGTTACCGGAAGAACAATATTGTTGTTGTTGTTGTTGTTGTTGCTGTTGATTTTGTTCTTGAACGTGATGAAGAGGGTAATTGTAAGGTATGGAATTGGTGTTGTTTAGATCACAAGAACTTGAAAAACTCAAGAGATCCTCAGGTTCTTGCATTTGGATATGTCTTTCCTGATGATGATGTTGTTGTTGATGAGCACGGTCACGGAACACAGCCAATTGTTGAAGAACAATCTCCAATTCGTTTCTGGTGTATTCTATCTGGTATTGAAGCTTTCTTATAATGCCATAGCATCCATCAATGGGATCATTGGCACGAGCATCAGACTGAAACATGATTGTATGCATAGCTGCGTCTTTCTCAGGAGAGCTAAGGGATTTGATGATCTTGGTGATATTGCTGACTCCAAAGAGTTTATGCGCGTTGAGGAATTGGCGGTGACGGTCGTGAGGGAAATAAGGAGCGAGAAGACAATCAGGTGCACATTTTCTGCGTTGGTATTTGCAGGCTGCACAAGCTTGGTTTGTGCTGCTGTTGTTGTTGGTGGTGGTGGTGCTGCTTGAAGGTTTTAATGGTGTTTGTTTGGGATGTAAAGGGACGACAGAAGAAGGTTTGCCTGATGGCATTGTTTGTTTTACGGGTTAGGCGAGTGTGGTTCCTTAGTTTTCTCCTGGTGGGAAGGAAATGCAGAGGAATGGAGAGAAATGAGGGAGGAGAGACAAGCTGATATAAGACAGAGAAAATGAGAAAATGAGAAAAGAGAGAGAAACTGATTTTGACCAATTCAAGTCATGAGCGAAGTGTCCTATATTTAGAAACTGATAGAAGTGAATATGGTCATGTCCTAATGGTGAAAAATAGAATAGACGACTGGAATTTACTAAATTGGCTTATGTATAGGTTATGGAATTATGTGTATGGATCTAATAAAAGGAGAAGTAGATACAAGAAAATGGTTAGATAAGCTTGCATTACCGGTTGTTAAACCTGCTATTTTCTCCTTCACCTCCAACGTTTTCTTTTTGTGCTCATGGACATCATCAAGCAGTTACCTGAGACTTAAAAGCAATAACAAGAAGCTGAACAAGAGGTTTATGCTCAGGGTTAAGATTCCAAAACAAACTAGAAGGCATAAGGGACTCACAAAACGATTTTCTTACACTCTAATTCAGCATTGAAAATGATGTAAGACATAGAAAGTAAAGAAAAACTAGTACCATTGTCGGAAAAAAATTCTTCTTCTGGCATATTTGAGTTATGATGTGAGAAAATTCTTCATATTGTACAACAGTCTGAAACCAGAAGAACCAAGAATGGTGCAAGTTGTTTAAAAGGGTAACAGATGCAATTCCTAGATGCTTAAAAAGCCCATATGAGTATAAAACTCAAAACACAATGCTATCTTTGTAACTTGAGAAGAAAATTGTGGCAAGGATTCAAGGTTTTGTTCCAATAGTCTTCCACCTTCTTTGTTAGAGTGCCTTGTCGGATTCTTCCACCACTCGTTTCTGTTCATCAACAGTCTTCGACCACAAAATCAATAAATTCCCATTGGAAAAAAGTCAGAAAAGCTTTTAAACAAGAAACTTAAAGTTCCACAACACACTAGTCAGTGTACTTTAAATCTATAACACGCAAAGCAAAAACTATAAACGATGTTAACATGAGAGAAGGAAGTTATGATCTAAAAGGTGAGACCTTACAATGTTACCATATGCTTAGATCCAAGGGACCTCGAAGTCGAATTCAACATAGAATTTTCAATGCACTCACCTGCATATCCCAAAATAAAACTAAGATCAATCCTAGAGAAACACATACAGGACAAAAGGAAGAATATTTGGATTTCCAGAGAATCAGAACTTACAGTTTAATTTCATTGGATAATTTGTCAACCAGCTGCAAAATCACAGCCATTAACGAAGAATGGAAATCAGACACGCACAGTTTAAGGAGTTTGAGCACTAAGCCAGTAATGGTTCCTCAGTGTATAGAAATGGAATGAGAAGATGTGGACTGGTTCTGTTGCGGCAACGGTAACATAAGCTGTTTCTGTTGCTGGGAAGTGTTCAATCCAGATAAACCGATCCGTTAACTGAACCAAACCAAACCAAAATATTTAACCTGAAAATCGAACCATATCTTAATATGGTTTAAATAGCTTCACTTTGACTTTCAGTCTGAAGGAAACTGTACAAAAACAATCTGTTATAGTTTAGACTTAAGTTAAAAAAACCATTTATAAACCAAAATTTTGATAAACCACAAAAAGAACCAAATCCGAACCGAAACCTAGATTGAAGTCAGCTAAAAGAGTTTGACAAAAAGCCTGAACCGAACAAATATTTGTCGACGTTGTCGTTTCTCAGATGTGACAAGCTCGTTAGCTTTGTCTTTTTTCTGTGAAGGAGAGAATTTGTCGCCGATACCAAGAAAGAAAAGACATTGAAGGTGAGATTTTCCGACAAGCTCTGAATCGAAATTTTCAAACTTTAATTAGACTGAAATTGATTTGTTTGAAACTTAAGAGATACCTTTTGGTATAGAACATCGTCTCATCTTTGTATCTCTCCGATTAAAAGGCTTTACTCAGGTTCTGAAGGATTTTAATTTCGTATTTTTTCCTATGATTCTAGATTCTTTGGTTGTTAAGCAACTACGATTGGATTTCGTAGATTGTGGTTATAAATTTCCAAACTTTTCGGTGCAATTTTGGTCACAGATTCGTCTTGGATGTTTAATAGGGATCAAGTTGAGATTTAAAACTCGTGATTTAGTTTAAAAACTTGTTGTAATTATTGTTTCCTGCTGAAACATGTAATTTCAAAATGCTAATGTTGGAATGCATCTTAAAGCTATATTGAACTTGGAATGTAAATTTAGTGCTTTTGAGAGTTGTATGGTTTGATTAGATTATCTCTCTTGGTGTCTTTCTTAAAAACCATGTGAAAACATCCGAGCTCTTTCGCATGTATTGGGGATTAGAATCTAGATGATACTTATCTCTTGTGCTTTCTGATTCTAATGGTTTAGCCTCTGGTGATTTGTTGCTGACTTGTAATATTTATTTGGAGTAGAAGAGAAAGCTTAAGTCACTATGTCTTGTAAATATCTTTATAATCAAAGTTTGTTATGATAATGTGAGTCAGGAGAAAGAAAATGTCGGTGAAACCCACAGTCGCTTTGAGAGGTATACTAGTAGGTGGAGTGGCGATATTTGCGAAAGTTGCAGGTGCAATGAAAGCAGCTGGAGGTGTGAAGCTCGGTGCAGCTGCAACAGCTATGACCGTGGCTGCAACCGCAGCTGTGAGTGGCGGAGCTAAGCAAGATGCTTCCAATAAGGCACCACCTTCTGAATAAGTAATATCCATGTACTTCTTCCTTACCGAATCAATAAAAAGAGAAAAACTCCATGAATAGACCATTCTATTTTCAAGGGTTATATGGAGTTTTGTAGTCTGAAGAACTAATGATTATGTAATATTGTTGAAAGTGTTGTAGCTGTTCTTTTCTTTTGTAATGACTTCTCTATTCATGCACTTTAAACGAGATGGATTGTAAGAATAAGTTCATATATCCCTAAGATACAGAATTACCAGACATTATTCGATGATTCTTATTTGCTCCACGATTTTGATGGGTTTCAAGTGTGGAAATGGGATCAGACCCAGGATCTGGGACATGGTTTTATTTATATAAAGCTATGGTCAAGGTCGTAATGCATTTGCGGGTTTTGAAGCAAGTAACCTGGGAATGGCAACATGAGCTCCATTCATTGATTGGAATTCTCCTCCGGAATTTCAGCAACCAAATGATTAATCTAGGAAAAGAAACAGTGATGGGCGTATAGGTCCAACAGGTGGAACAGTCAAGGAGCAAGAGAAAAGCAAACAAGTCTAGTGAGAAGAGCTGCAAGGATGGTAACAAGGAAGAGAGATGGGCAGAGCAATTGCTTAACCCTTGTGCCTTGGTAATCACGGCAGGGAACTCATCAAGGGTCCAACACTATCTTTGTGTTCTTTCTGAACACACTGTGTCAACACTGCTATAGAAGAGTATTGTTTGGTCCTAAAAAGATTAAGTCCCTGTAGATTGTTTGCACCAGCTTAAAAATAAAAATACAGGATCATATGATTAATTTATATAAGAAAATCAGAAAGAGGATGTAGACTAGCGCTTTATGCCTAGTCGACCGCTACGTCTCGCCTCATGTACCTGAAGCGACAAAATTGAACAAAAACATATTATCACCAGTTTACAAAACATGCACTTAAAACTACCATATTTATCTCCAGGAATTGCATACTTTCTACCTATGTCTATTTGTCTTGTGAATTCAGAATTAGACATGATGAATAGAACTAGAGAATGAGAGAAAAAAGAGAAGAAAAAGATGAAAACAGAAAACGTTGGAGATGAAGGCTGCTAGGTTAAGTTAAATATTTTTATAATCACCTAAAACTAAGGTTAATTCAAATTTTAAAAAATGGAAATTTTGAGGAGATAACTTAGTCAACAAAAATAAAGAAATCCACCACCGCTACGTCTCGCCTCACGCCTAGACGGGATTAAGCGTGGCTATTTTAAACACAGATTGCAATACAAAATCACAAAGACCAATTGTAGAAAAGGGTAAAAGAACATGCAAAAACCAAAATCTTTATGGGACGATGAATAGGAAAACACATTGATGGAGATGATGCAAGAAAGAAACAAATAAAAGTACTGAAAATGAAACTAAGCAATGATCTCTTCCGGCTCGTTGAGTTTCCCTTTGATCGGCTAGTCAATTTATAGCTACACTAAACTTGGAAAATAAGAAGAGCACGCAACTGAAAGACGATATTTGTCCGGATAATCTCCAATGTTCACAGATCTGAAGTATCCATCTACTCCAATGATGTAGGCTGTGTGGTAACAATTGAAAAGTACGACGATTTGTTTCTCCTCGTTAATGAAGAAGCCCCTAACTTTAAAAGTAGCTGGAAATCCAGTGAGCGTCACTTCCATAAAATCTCTCCACGAAGCTTCATAAGGATCAATCTTTATCGTAACCCAAATCTCTATTGTGTTGTGGTAGTGATATAACACAGCGAGCTGTTCATCTCCAACGCAAGATAGAATCACATTTTCTGTTGCTATATCACCCTCAGAGTCTAACGGCAGAGGCAGAATCGGTCCAAATGTCTCACTTGTAAATCAAGACCCTTCTACTTTCTACTTTCTTCTTCACGGTTGTTTGCATGAGAAAAATGAAAGATATTCCAATATATGAAAGATCCTGATTGCTAAGTTTCTGATGAAAGTAGATCCACCACAAGAATCTAGCAGATAGAGTTGGTTTAATATACATGTTGGAGGTAGATTCGTAGAAATAAAATCTTCGGCCCATGCAGTAAAAGTGAACATCGGCCCAATTCGGTGTAAAAGAACCAAAGGAAAAACTCGGAGATACCTTATCTCCACCCATATTTCGGAAGTGGGCCTCGGCCCATTAAGATCTCGGCAGAAAATAGGCAGTTGAGAGATTCATGAAAATATTTCCCTGAGATAAGGGAGAAAAAGATTTTCCTTTGTAAATAAGGATTAGGAGGTTCATTATAAATAGCCCTAGGTTAGATTCTTAGAAGGGTCATTGCTCACAAATATTCTTGAACGGAAACTCTCTCAATGAGAAACTTAATGGAGACGATAAAGAGTAAGAAAGATGTGATTTTATGTAGAGGAATATGGTATGTATCCACTCTACTCTCAATCGTTGCTCTCTCCATATCACTCAACCGTGTCTGGCCACCTGGAGATTGTTTGTCATCGTCGTCTCGATTCTTTAGAGACGGTGCGGTTAGTGCTACTACCTTCTACGCAGTGATGCTACTCAGATATTTCTTCTTTTCCGATCCTGATCTCTCCACTTACTACAGAAAGTTTACTGCTTGTGAAAGGTTTAGTCAGTTTATGTTCACGCAGCTCGCCTCATTCCTAATAGTTGTGTTGCCGTTGTTAATCGTATTAGAGCATAAAGTGTGGTTTTCATTCTTTATCACATCCGTCTTCACGGGAGGGTTAGGGCTAATTCAGCTATCAGAGAAGAAGTTTAAGATGGAGATGAGAGTTGCTTTGATGACGCTCTTCTCCTTCTATTTGCATGGCTTTTTCGTTGTCTTTTTATTTTTGTACTTGCAGAAATATGAGGTTTTGGGTTGGTTTCTTATGATAAGTTGTGGTTTTCTTCAGTCTATCATCCTTTATTATACTCACCCGGATGAATTTGCTTCTTGCTGTCTTCCTACTTAATGTTATTTTTGTTCAGATTGATCAAGACATATTTTATCTTATTTATTAAACCAATCGTTTCTTTCAATGTACATTAATATTAGTTATGGTATTGTAAGTCCACTCTTGGGTATTATGAAATTATTTGCTTCACCTCTTTTTTTGCTCTCATTTTTGGGGGTAATTTGTTACTTAATTGAGTTATTTCCTGATAGAGAGGCTAATTAAGGACTCCAGCTTCTGTATTAATAGTAACTACTCCTCGCCTATATTGTTTTTGTTAATACTAGTTAATAATGTATGGAGACAACGTTGGTGAACTAGTGATATTTGGCTTGGTTTGTATAAATCAGAAAAAGTTGTACAAAACCAAGCTATGGCAAAAGTGTACCTAAGGTTCAACCACAAGTTCAAGTACAATAGTCAAATAAAGATTATTATATATATATGTATGAAATGCTACACATGTAGATCAAATGCTATTTAGGTAATATCAAGAAGAGATGTTTTTGTCACCAAATGTTCTAAAGGCTATAACAACTTAAGTTGTTCAATTGTGTGACCTAGTTATCATATTCGCAACGAAATAGATTTTTTTTGTCCATACACGGCCTGAAATCTTCAATTTGAGTTCCTTGTTGGTGCTGCATGTTGTCGATAGAGAAGAGCAAAGCCAATTTGCGAGTGAGTGTTAAGCCGTCTTGACTATCCCGAACCGTCTAGTTGTTTTTGGGCACACCTTACCAGGTCAGCTTCCTGCCATTACCAACTACCTTCATACTGTAGCTGAAGCTCATTGCTTCTTCTTCATCTCCTATAAAATGCAAAAATGCTATGTACATTGGCGTTTTCCTCAGGTTGAACGCGTCAAAGTATAAGCAGAACTGTCGATCAAAACAATCCAGAAGTGTAGGTGAAACATTAACAAGTTGCAGAAAACATCAAATGGTTTCTTAATCAGTGTTGAGTCATTTCGGTTTTACTTACAGTTAACATCCAAGTAGCATAATGAACATATCTATGACTGAAACTACGCCCATCATACATTTTAACAGTGTGATCATTCCTTAGATGCAAAAGCAGCCATTGAATATCTCCTGTGACATTACACTTTGATCCAGAGTAAGAAAATGAGTCCCAGCAACTTCTTTTTTTTTCAAGAGTTAAATTGTTGTCGCTGACCGAGAGTAAAGAACATGGCTTAAGTTTCTGATGAAAGTATCGCAAGAACCAAAGGGGAGATTCAGAGAGATAGCTAATCTAAAATATAGGGCATAAGATCTTTGAAAGCTTATAAGAAGGAATGATACAAATTCGAGCTTTCGTTTATGTCTCTATCCTCCTGAAAACTTGATGCAAGACTGTCCTAAAGGCATTGAAATACCTGTAATTTCAAAAAAAGGTTTCATGTCAATGTATTGAGTTAAGCAACAAAACCGGACCAAAACCAAACTTAGAAGTAATGTGTGATTGATCAGCCCAGATCCATATAGACACACAAAAGGGTTCAGCTTCATCAGATCCACAAATGCCAAATGCTATATTATCACATAATTCTGTGGCTAGTTTATCTGTATAAAAGAATATAATAGAAAAAATTCTGAGCAAATAAAACAGTCAATATATAGAATAAAGTCGTTTAAGCTTTTTCCCACTCTTTTATATGTCTCTGTATTTAAGAGAATATGAAGATTGTTAGACCACCTTAAGAGAAGTAGTGAGTTTTTTAAAATAAAATATTAGTATTTTATTTACTATTTCAAT
This sequence comes from Lepidium sativum, assembly GCA_023374145.1. NCBI lineage: Eukaryota > Viridiplantae > Streptophyta > Magnoliopsida > Brassicales > Brassicaceae > Lepidium > Lepidium sativum. Next base: position 20,000 of record JAKUCM010003613.1, read on the forward strand.
TTAAAAATTTTACATTCAATCATTTTACTCTACCTAGTCTATTGAGTTTTTAAAAATTGATGAGAATCTTTTAAATAGAAAACTTAAGAAACTATTTCTATTATTTTTTTCAAAAATAATATTATTTTAATTATTATAGAATTTTTTGATTATTTTATTCTTAAGAACATTCACTTATGGTCTTAATTAAGAATTCAAGATGATTGGTTATTTGGTTTAGTCTTAGTTCTAATTGACTAAACGGGAAAGAATGGCTTGTGGGCTTCAAAGTTTAAAATTATAAGAAAACAAGGAATAATTTGGGCCTCAATTCAAGTGGAAAAGACCCAAGTACGAGTAGAAGTTTGTCACAACAGAAGATTGGATGGAGACGAATTCGCATTAATTCTTACTTTTTTCCTTTTTATATAATCAAGAGATTCTACACCTTTGGTCTCTAATCTTTCCAGGGGTTGGTTACTTTCTTCTGAAATCGGTAGCCAAAAGATTCGAACTTAGTATTTTTATTTGAGAAATAGACTACTACACTAAAACCGCTTGGTTTAATTCTTACTCTTTCTTGCACCTCCAATGTTGCACTTGTTAAGCTTCAAGCTCTATTAGATAGGCTCATATAGTTAATTCGAGATTCAAATCCTGAAATGAATCTAATAATCTCATAAATATGAAAAATCATTAGAAATTTTTGATCATGTAAAATATGTAGATTTGAATGATCGGATATCATACTAAGTTGATATTCAGAACCAACAAATATTAATTTTTCTTACTATGTGATAAAATTCCGGTTTTTTGTAAGTGTAACATAAGTTAGTTACAAAGTCTTCGAACTTTTACAAGCATTATTGTATAGCATAATGTTTTGTGAAAGTGACAAGCAAAGGAAACGAAAGAAAGTAAATACAATATAGTGACTGTGGGATCACTACATTAAAACCAGACAAAAAGCAAACATTACAAATGCCAAAATGATCATGACATTGACAACATATTCATGGGTCCTCTAAATTTGACCTTTTACATCTGTAAAATTTAATACGTAAAATGATGGCATATGATTATTTTTCTATAAATGGATTTACATTTGTCATCATTTTTTTTAATTGACCTTACATCTCTCAAGAGTCAAGATTCTCTTTATTCTTTTGCAATTTTAATCTCTTCTTTCTTTCTTTCTTTGAGTGTATAAGTTTCTGAAGTAGACAAGTTTTGTAAAGTTATAACAATAACCAACCATTTGTGATCATATGGTAATTATATTAGTCTGGATATCTATATACCAAATATAGTTGAATATCATGAATATTTATAATCTTCTAATTGTTGTAAATTCTTCATCTAGATCACCCCTCTGATCCAAAAACAAATATAATAATTCCCTCGATATATATAAAAGAAAATGCATAAATATTACGTAGCTGTAATAAATCGAAAGCATTTTATCAAAAATAATAAATCAAAAACATGTTGGAAAACAATGCCACATCCTTCTCCACGAAAAACAAGAAGACATCTTTATTTATTTCTATCATTTTCCACACTTTATTGCATGTGAAAATTATTATACCTTAGCAAAGGACAATATATTCCAAAAACCAAAATCATACAATTAAATAATATATATAACTTGTAGCCAGATAGACGTTATTAAATTATTCATTTGATGACACGAATGATTATGGATTAAAGTAAGTTTAAACTTTTCAATATGTCATTAGTAATTTAATTGATAAAGAGCTGCAAAGTAAAATTACCATCAGTTAAAAGAAGATCTAGTGTGTAATAAAAAATAGCACATGTCTGATAGATAGAGATGTACATAAATAATTTATATACTGTTAAGCCACCCAGCAAAACCTGATGTGTCCCTGTCTTTTGTTGGATCCCACTCTGCATGAAATTACATCTAATATATATCTATATAATTGGTTTATTTTATATATATATGTATGTAGAGATAGATACATATATTTATACTTTTTGCATTTCCCATATTCGAAGTAGCTAGTTTTAAATATATAAATAAGATGAGTCACCCTAATATCGAATCCAATGCATATCCTTCTCTTTACTTTATACTTTTCATGTGCCATATTTCATTAGTAGTTTCTTTTTATATTTCACTCTTTTCTTCTTCTTAATTTCTCTTCTTTTAGGTTCGATAGTCTAATCATTTATATGTAGATGCTCATAATTAGAATACAAAAGGACTTTTGAGGCTATTAAAATTTGGCTTTCTTTAATTAATTAACAAATTAGTGCTAGAGGAAAATAATCGAGATACTCTTATATGATTACAAGAACCTAGTGGATTCACCATTTGAACAGAACCTAGTGAATTCATCGTTCGTATAATATCTCAACATTAAGACCCAAAAAAAAACAACTTACTGAAATGAGATTGTAATTAGACGAAATATAATACACCAACTAAAAATTAATTAATTACTAATACTATGTGATTGTATGTAGCTTAAACAGTGTAACATATATGTATTTTATGTACTGTGTTAATATTTTTCTCATAAGTATTTCTGTATCTCCTTGTTCGTAGCAATCGATTAAATTACCTTCTAACCTACGCATACGTACGTGTCAATTTTCCCCATGAGTCGACCAATAATCATGACCAAAATAAAATAGAGAAAATAGGAATATGAAATAAGACTGAACGTAACAATTTAATCAAATATTTCTGTATAAACTTGCACCATTGAGATATTTTGTTGAACATTCAACATATATAAAATTTATAAAACGAAGAGATAAGGAAAATAAAAAGACTATAAAAATAATAAACTACATATATGTATATACACATATTAAATATTAAAATGTAGATTGATTGATAATAATAAAACTCTGAGCAAAAAACTAACCCTGCCAAGGCTTTGGATGAAGCTGATCAGGAGCAGAGCTATTTATGCAATTTCCAAGACCAGCAAAACTTAGAATTTCATTATGAGACATTAATGGTCTTAGCCCCAAGAAATCTCTCGTTAAACCTTCTCCTCCACTTCCTTTACCGCTTTTACTCTTCTCTGATTCTGCTGCAGCTGAAACAGCTGTTGTTTCGTTTGTTCTGAAGAACCCGTTAAATGTATTGTCGAATGTTTCTTCTCCACCATGATGATCAAACCCTGAGGCATTGTAGTCTTGAAACAAAACTTGATTGTTGTTGTTTGAGTTGATGAATCCAGATGGTGACGTCATCATAGCTGCCATTGTTGTGGTGAGATTGTTGTTGTTATGAGATGATCTCTCGAATTCGGTTCTTGGTGGTAAAGGAGGAGTCTTTGTGGAACCCATTTGGGCTGCTTTCTGGAGTAATGCAGTGGCTGACATAGCTGGAGAAGAAAGAGAGAACAAAGCTTCTCGTCCTCCACTACCATTACTAGGGTTAGGGTTTGAAGAAGTGAGATCATGTGGCTGAGATTGGAGATTAGGAGCAAGCCAAGGAGGGATACTATTGTGGTAATTGATGATATGATCATTGCTTTGTTGCTCTTCCTTCATGGGAAATGCATGGTGATGATTACTGCTGCTACAGTTACTATTATTGGTACCATTGTTGGTCTCAAAGTGAAGGCTATTGATGATGTTGTGAGAGGAGGAAGAAGAAGAAGAGACGTTTATGTTTGGTTGTTGAAGAGGATGAGAAGAAGATTGATGATAGTTCAAAAGAGGGTTTGGTTGATTATTCTGATTTTGTGGAATCACTACTTCTCTTGCAGTTTCTTCAGCCAATGCTTCACAAAATGCTCTATGAGTTATGAAACTGTCCCTCCTGTTTCATGTACAACAAGAATAAAAATGATCAATATCACTTTAATTAATAAGAATAAAAAGCCTTACATAGTTTTTTCACATTGAGAGAAAGCTAGAAAAGTGAAGTGGTCCATCTAAAGAGCATGTAGCAATCACATATGTAATATAAGATGAATGATAAATGCAAAGGCAAAAAGAAAAAAAGAAAAACAATACTCCATAATAATTTTTTAAGAGATAAAAGAAGAAAGAAAAGAAATAAAGTACCAACTAGTTCCATATTATAAATGAAGATTCTTTTGAGCTACCAATTTTGTCCTCTTTCAAATTAAATGGAATTACTCATTAACACAACAGAAAACATTGTACCATATGTGTCACTCCAATTCTTACAAAACCACAGCAAATATGTACATCTCGTATTCATCATCAACTTGAAATATATTCTTAAGATCAATTAGTAAATGAAAAAAAGTTATAGTTTTGGAGAGGGGACTACCTTGAAAAGAGAGTACCACAGTCACATCTGTATTCTTTAGTGCCACAAGTCTTAGAATGAGCTTTGCAATCTGATTGAACAGCATATTTTTTTGAGCACTTATCACATTTCCATTTCTTCTCTCCATGTTTTCTGCAGAAATGCTTCTTAATTCCGGTTAAATCACCTAGAGCTCGAGATGGATCGTGATGGACACAGCTTGTTTCTGGACATACATACACTTTCTTCCTTATCACTTCATTTTTGGATCTTTGTTTCAGCTTCCATGGTAGATTGTGACCTCTCCTATGAAGTTGTAGATTCTGGTCTCTTTGGAATCCTTTGTTGCAGATCTCACACACAAATCTGTTTGTTGCCATTAATGTTTTTGGTGATAAAGCTATCACTTCTGATTCTGGGTCTAAAAGTAAAATAAAAAAGACCCATTGTCAGAATATTGCAGAAATTCACTAATTAATAACGTAAACAAAATATCAAACAAAATTTTCAACAAAAACAATCACTAATAAAGTTGTGGTTTTTTTTTCTTTTTTAATCTTGGTTTTATGTTCTTTGTTTAGAATAGAGATGATAAAGAGAACTTAAAGAGTAAAAAAGAATATTCTTTTTTGAGAGAAGACCCATAATTTCAAAGAAGATGACTATCGAATGATTGTAATAATGAATCAGTCCAAAAATCATGAAAATAAAATCATACTTCATCACACAAACCTGGATTCCCTGGTTGGTTTCTCTTCTTCTTTTGAGGATGTGAATCTGGAACAAGGAACTGTTGTTGTTGATGATTAGGGAAGTAATTAGAACCACTTGCTTCATTTATGTTTCCTGAAGAGACACTTGCTTGATCTCCAGAAGCTGATGTTAGATTCGACATATTCTCTTCTTGTTGATGCTGATGAAGTAACATGTCTTTGTTCATCACAATCTCACAGTAAACTAAAGAAAACAAAAAGACGCAAAATAAGATAACAAATCGACAAAACAAATCAGATATATATATATATATATACATATAGTGATACAAAAAAGAGACAAAAGAGAAGATTAAACAGAAACATACAAGAAATGAGCCTCAATATATATATATAATCCAAACTTCTCTTCTGTTATATGTTTAATAAGTTCTATCTTTGGCTTCAACCCAAGAGACAATCTCTATCCACCTTTTTTTCTGGTTCATGTTTAAAATCAACACGAAATATAATCTCAAAAAAAAAGGTAGCAACAAATTACTACACAGAACATGAACAAGAAGTTGAGAAATTATATATTAAAAGAAAGTATACAAGAAGGAAGAAAATTCATTATACCTAGAAGTATGAAGAAAGAGAGAGAGAGATTGTGGACAAGAGAAACTCTATTATCTTCCTCTCTCTCTCTGTATATTTGAAACCCAGAAATTCAAAAATAAAATAAAAATAGGGAAAAAGAAGAAGAAAAGGAACCCTACCGCTAAGAAAATAATGGCATTTTCTGCTTTCTTTTTCATTTATTTATTTTCCTAGCAATCGGTCCTTTCTTTATCATTACCTGAAATATTTTTTATTATAAACATTTTCGGTTATAATTTTAATTATGGGAGATATGTATTATTTTGAATTTCGTAAAGCACGGTGGCTATTATAAGATAAAGATAACTTTCTCACAAGCTCTGTGAAAAGCTTTCAAAAGTTTAAACTTTAGTTTAGTTCATTATTTGCTTTGGAATTTTAAATTTACTATTTAAACTTTCTACTCTTCATGAATCAGAATTACAGTACTAGTTTGGTCCATTTCAATAATTGCCGACCAAACTTAGTGAAAAAATTGCATGAAGATCTATTTGAACGTGTGATTTTTTGGAGTTGAGTCTAATTATTTTTTACAGCTTTTTACACACTGTCATTTACAGGACTAAGCTATGATTGAGTCATTGATTATATTTTGAGGATTGGGCTAAAAAGGTAAACTTTCTCTTACATCTCTTTTATTTTCTTTGCGATTTGATGCTTTTCATGTTTTATAAAAAATGGATTGATGAAAAAGAATTAAAATGGATTAATCATGTGTCAGTGCCGCGTGCCCTAACCTACTTTATGACCTAAAGATACAAAATACGAGATGATTATACACATCAAACGATAAATAGCTATAAATGACCCTAAAATATATGCATCATCAAAAAAGTTGAAAAGAAAGCTTAATCGGAAAAGGAGTAATAAAGGTGTTGAATTTCAACGTTTTAAAGGCCGCCAAGCCAATTAATTAAAGCCATGCATATATATATATATACACATTATTAATATTGATTATTTATATGTAATTATTTGAAATGACAAGAGAAGATAATATTGAAGACCAAAAACACATATAAATAGTTGACTCATTTGTCAACACACTCCGTGCTTCTTTAACCGAATTAATAATTAACTTGCACTTAAATATTGCAACTTCAAGCTTTGTGATCCATCCACTATCAATTATTAACCAAAATTGTAGTTATTTACAAATCTTGTTTGTTAATTTTTGGTATATTATCTATTTGAACTAATAACGAGAAAAATCATAAGTGTTCACGTAGGCAAGTCATATATAACTCGGTGACTCCCATGATAATAAATACTATAGTATATTGCATATAAATGATAATAATATGCTCTTCTGGTTTTTTCTTATAAGGTGCTATTAATAGAAAATTTACTAACAAGTTTGGCCGCCGTCTTCTATTAAATTGCGTTTGCATTTAACTATAAACTGCCAAAACTATTTACTTAAGTTATTTATTTTCCTAATAATTAACTTTGTGGTTAATCTATATCATTACATAAACAGCATGTTCATCAACAAATTATTTGGATTGTCTGAAAAGATATATAGTATATTATTTGAACAATATAAAATGTTTCATCTTTTTGTCTTGTTCTTGTTTTTATTCCACAATTATTTTAGCTTTTTATATATGTGATTTGTCCGATCCTCTTCCCAATATGAAACACCAGCTCACCCCACACACACTACTCTTTAACTTTATAAGAAACTCATTGATTTAATTATCAAAAAGTAATAATAACGTTTCCTAAAATTTGAATATAACATAATTTAATTAGTTGATAATTAAGGACTCATGGCTTTGCTAAGCGCATGTGACCTTTACTATAATAAGTCTAGTAAAAATAAATACATTTCATATTATTAAATAATATTACGTAGGAATTTGGGTAATAAATCAATTAGTTATAATCTAATATTTAATTAAAAAAATACACAATCTCGAGGTGTTGCTTATAATGGTTCAAATTGAATCTTCACGATTCCTCATACAACTTTCTAAATTATCTTGAAAATTGAGTTTCTTCATAATATAAAACAAAACTCATTGTCCATTTTGAGTGAATGAAAAAGCAAAACAAAAAGGCTGACATGAATATACAATATTAGTTAAGATGAAAGTAGTATATATAATAGTATTTTATTCAAGTGTCCTGAAATTATGGGTCTATAAAAAAGATTATACGTCTCTGTCTCCATTTCAGCTGTTGCATGGCTTACAATTATATGAATATCTTATTCTGACGCCACTTAAAATTTTAACTTTCTCGTTACAAATCATGCATGTGAATTATAACAAGTTTCATTGATATTTATGAATGATTATTATATGATACAGTACAGATCTGATTCAACAAAAAAAACAAGAGTGTGTAGTTGTTGATTAATTAAATTGCTAACAAAGCAAAGTTGGTAAGTAATTTGCCAAAACATGAAATCAACAAATGTTTTAATTAATTATTGGAGTGGAAAAGGCTCGTGGTGAGTAACAGTGAAGAGTCAATAAGTCACAGCGAGTTCACGAGCGGAGCATATAACAGGAAAATTGGAGGGGCCTTTGTTTGTGAAAATGATTGAGCTAACACAATGCACAATGGTCCCATCGAGTTCTATTCATCAATTAAATTAAATACTATACAAAATATTTAATGATTAACTCTATCTATCAAAGTAATTTAATTTCTTGAACAGTCACACCTAACTTTCCTATAGTTGTTTTTCTCTTCGCCGACGTCGTTTTCTACCACTTACATTTGTAATCTATAATTTTTTACTAGTTTCATAAAACGTTGATCTAAACCCAAACTCGAATTAAATGTATACAAAACTTTAAGTTTCATATAATTAAACCAACAATATATACACTCCTTAAAAACATAAATGATCATTAAAAATGGACATTTTGTTTTACCCGTACCCAAAAAATTGATCCGAAACAGACCCGAAATTTTGGGTTCGGGTCCAATTCGGCTATAAACAAAAGTAACCATCAGATCTTGTTATAGAGTATCCGCAAATATCGGATCGGGTCCGGGTATTACACGATACCCGAACGGATACCCGATTATCTGAATGGGTACCCGATTATCTGAACGGGTATCCGAATATTTCAGGTATTTAGGTACCTAAAATACCCGAATAGCCAAAAATATACCCAAATACCCAAAATTGTATCCGAACACATATTTTTTTGGGTATTTTTAGGTATATAATATACTCGATTTTTCTTTTACAATATTATATCCGTACCCGAAC
>JAKUCM010003614.1:0-20242 GCA_023374145.1 Lepidium sativum
TTTTCAACAGAGAGAATCAAATTCTAACGGCAAATAGATTTGCAATCCTCGACTCGTGTGAAGTACCGTGATGTAGACACGCGCCATTAGATCTTGAACTGTAATGCTCTATAAGATAAGCATCATTGTAATCGTTCTAATTAAGCAACAAGAAATCAAATTCTCTCTCTTAACAAAAGCTTCAAGCTAAGCTTTTCATGGTATCAGAGCCATGGCAGGAACCTTGGATCTCTACTCTTGCCCTTCTTTGAAAATTTCTAACTATGTTACTGTGAAACTCACAGAAAAAATTATATTCTATGGAAATCACAGTTTGAATCATTTCTCTCTGGACAAATGTTTTTGGGTTTTCTCGATGGATCACTACCGAGACCATCAATGACTACTACCAAGCTAGATGACACCGGACATGAAATATTGGTCTCAAACCCAGTGTTTCAAGCTTGAAAACGATCAGATCAGGTGGTAAAATCTTGGCTATTGGGTTCCCTTGCTGAAAATATATTGAGTATAGTCATAGGATGTGAATCTGTTCAAGAGGTTTGGTTTGCTCTTTTGCATCACTTCAATCGTATCACTTCTTCATGTTTGTTCGAGCTTCAGTGTAAGCTTCAAACTCTCTCCAAGGACTCTAAATCAATGGCAAATTATCTTGGAGAAGTTAAAGGAATATGTGATCAACTTGCCTTTGCTGGAAACCTAGTCAACGAAAAGATGAAAATATTGGCAGCTCTTCATGGACTTAACTGGGAATATGAGTCTATTGTTATTGTAGTAGAAAGCTCTATGGATGCATGCCCTTCATTTGAAGATGTATGTTCTCGTCTGAATGGTTTTGAAGATCGTATCAAAACATATGTCGCTTCTGCAAATACAATGAATCCACATATGGCTTTTCAAATCTCTCTGGCAAACAATCAATAGTATTATTACAACATTGGAAGAGGTAAAGGAAATCATGGGAGAAAATCTTATTCAACCTGTGGCAGAGGATTTCCTCAGCAATTCTCTTCTCGACCCGATCAAGTGCAAGAAAATGACGACAAACCAATATGTCAGATCTATGGAAAATGTGGTCATAGGGCATTAAAATGTTGGCATAGGTTTAATAATGCTTATCAGCATGAGGATGTTACAGTTGCTCTTGCTGCAATGCGCACCTCTGAAGTAAAAGAAACTACAAGCCAAGAATGGCATCCTAATATTGGTGCTACTGCACATGTCACAAAAAAATGCACCAAATCTTCTTACTCAGACTTAGCCTTATTATGGTTCAGATACTGTTTGGTGATGGAGGGTTTTTACCCATCACTCATGTTGAGTCTACATACATCTTTTTTCCACCAGGTACACTCCCTTTAAAAGATGTTTTGCTTTGTCCTAATATTGCCAAATCTTTACTTTATGTGTCTAAGTTTACATTGGATTATCCTATTCTTTCACATTCGATGATACTGGTGTGTATGTTAAGGACAAGGTAACTCAAAAGTTGTTGACAATGGGAAGAAAACATGATGGATTATATTTGTTGGAGAATCAAATTGCTTCAGTCTTCTTCTCTACTCGACAAGTTGCTACCACTGATGCTATTTGGCATATGAGGCTGGGACATCCTAATGCAAAAATTCTCCAACACCTAGCTCAAATAAAGTCTATCAACATCAACAAGAAAACCGGTCAGACTTGTGACTATTGTCCAATCGGGAAAAGTTGTCATTTACCTTTTGTTGCTTCTAATTTTCATGCTACAAAACCTTTGTAGAGGATTCATTGTGACTTGTGGGGTCCCTTTCCACTTGTCTATATTCAAGGATTTTAATAATATGTAATCTTTGTTGACAATTATTCCAGATTATGTTGGTTTTATCCACTGAAGGGCAAGTCTGATTTCATGACAGTATTTAAATCTTTTCAAAAGAATGTTGAAAATCAATTCAACACAAAGATAACTATTTTTCAGTGTGATGGAGGAGAAGAATTCACAAGTCATATCTTTAAAATTCATTTACAAGAATCATGAATTCAACAATACATCTCATGTCCATATACTCCCCAACAAAATGGGTTATAGAAAGAAAACACAGACACATCACAGATTTTGGATTAACAATGCTCTATCACAGTATATACCCTTCATACATTGGGTTGAGACTTTCCACACTTCCAACTACTTAATCTCTTACCTTCCTATGCCTTGGAAGGTTTTGTCAGTCCATATGAAAAACGTTTTCACAAAGCTCCTGTATATTCATCCCTTCGAAGTTTTGGATGTGCTTGCTTTCCAACACCTCATGATTATAGGACAGACAAATTTGATCCTAAATCACTCAAGTGTGTATTTCTTGGCTATTGTGCGAACTACAGAGGTTATCATTGTCTTTATCCACCAACGGGAAGAGTATATCTTAGTCGCCTTGTCCTCTTTGATGAGACAAAGTTCCCTTTCTCTGACTCTTACATTCATTTACAACAACCTTGTTCTACTTCTCTTTAGAAGGCTTGACAACAAGATTTTTGTCTGATATTTCTCCCTCAATTCCTGCATCAACTTCAATTGCTCTTGAGCAGAGTTTCCCTTCTGAAAATTCATCCTCACTTTAGCCCTTGGTTGCGGTTAGTTTCTCTAGTGCGAACAGTTCCACTTCCCTATCTCTATGTGAATCAGATAACTCCAGAGAATAGGTGGAGTGCTCTGAGCATATGCCAGGCTTAGATTTTGTTTATATTGGCGACAACACTCCACTATCTCCTAATCAAATTTCTATATCCCATGCATCAGTTTCACATACCATATCATCACCAGATAAAAATTGTCTCGTCTATACTTTTCCTATTACCGCAATTCCCATTTCGATCTCTCAGCACTCAATGGTTACACGGTCTAAAGTTGGTACTATTAAACCAAATCCTAAATATGCTCTACATATTAAGCATATCAATCATCCAGAACCATGCTCTGTCACATAAGCTTTGAAACATCCGGGTTGTACAGCTGCTATGGATGAAGAATTTGACAATTATCAACACACTAATACTTGGTCTTTAATTCATGCATGGGCTGATTTGAATGTTCTTGGTTGTAAATGGGTATTTTGTACAAAACTCAATGTTGATGGCTCTTTGGATAAACTTCGAGCTCGTTTAGTTACCAATGGTTATGAACAATAAGAAGGTATTGATTATCTTGAGACTTATAGTCCAGTGATACGCTCTGCGACAGTAAAGCCCTCAATGTGCAACACATTCACGCCCAAGTTGACTCTCAACTTGTCGTCAATTAGCACAGCGGCGAATACATGGCCAAATGCAAAAGAATGGCTGCATACTTAGAAAACGTTAACGAGCTCGCAAAGGAGTTCACAACATTTGAGCTCGTTAAGATCCCTTGCGAAGACAACACCTCGGCTGACGCACTCGCAGCCATGGTATCCACTTCGGACCCGACACAACATCGGATTATCCCTGTTGAATGCATCGAAACTCCAAGTATCATGCTAACAAAAGGACAATGCCTCATCGTGGCCGCCGAGGCCAAAACCGAAGATGCTTCAGCTACTAAGAGCATTAGCGCTGACGAAGTGGACTAGAGAGATGAAATTATGGCGTACATCACTGACGGAGAGCTCCCATCTGACAAATGGAGGGCAAGACGCCTCAAAGCCAGAAGCGCGTACTATGCGGTGATAGAAGAAAATCTGTATAGACGAACCTTGTGGCACCCTACTCAAATGTGTCCATGCAGACGAAACTCAATGCGTCATGGTTGAAGTCCATGAGGGCGCATGCGGAAACCACTCCGATAAAAGAGCATCGCTCAAAAAGTAAAATGCCTAGGGTTTTACTAGCCAACAGTACAAACAGATTGTGAAAAGTACGCCAAGCCATGTGAAAAATGTGAACGCCATGCGCCTCTTATACACGCGCTAGTAGAAGAGCTCACCTCGTCCATCATACAATATTCATTCATGGCCCTAGCAATGGACATCGTCGGCCTTCTCCCACCGTCAAAACAAAATCGTTTCCTTCTTGTCATGACCGATTACTTCACAAAGTGGATCGAAGCCGAATCTTCCACCAAAATACAAGATATCGACGTACAGAACTTCGTCTGGAAAAATATCATATGCTGCCACAAACTCCCATACGAGATCGTCACAGACAACGGCTCATAGTTCACCTCGGCCAAATTTGAAGGCTTATGTGCCCGCTGGAAAATTTGTTTCACTAAAAGTACACCATGAAACCCGCAAGGTAATAGCCAGGCCGAAGCCACAAACAAAATCATCATACAAGGTATTAAGAAAAGTCTTGACAAAAAGAAGGGACGTTGGTCCGACGAGCTCGACGGTGTCTATGGTCTCATCAAACTACACCAAAGAAATCAACAAGGCGAACACCATTCTCCCTCTCACACGATATCAAAGCAAAGGTCCCTGACGAGTATTCACCCACGACGAAAATCTTAAAAATGAAAAGCTTCACAACAACCTCAAACGATTCCACTACTAAGTACCAACGACAACACCAAACATCAAGCTCTCCTCGGCCATAATCCTTTCGGATTACCTATCTTTTCATATTACTTTTTCATAATTTGCATTGTACAAACCTTATAACTACGTCTGGCTTGATCCCTTTATAGGGTACGTAGGCAGACTTCAGAGGCGGCCATAATATCAAAAAAAAACTTTTTTTCAGATAAATCCGCCACGGCAAAACAGGATGAATCAGACCTTAGTTCCGTTCCTAAAATTTCTTAAGCCGAGCTCAGTTCTCGCACCGGCCAAATTTGATAAGCAGACCTTAGTTCCATTTCTTAAAGTGCCTAAGCGAGCTGAGTTTTCGCACCGACAAAACATGACAAACATGCCCTTAGTTCCATTTCTTGCATACTAGACCCCAACAAAAATATCGAGGTCACACATAATGAAAAAAGAAAAGAACAAAGATTTCATTAACAATGAATTGGCCTCATACATCACGGCCAAGACAAAAGATCTAGAAGACAAAGAGCATTTGTTTCAGTACACATCACGGCCGCGTCCAAAAACCAAAAAAAAAACAAAAATGGAAGATCCACATTACAGCTGAGGCCAAAAATCCAAAAGCAAAATAAAAAAAAGACAAGTCTTAAACTAATGCTGCTCGACATCACCAACGATCTCGGCACCAATGACCTCGGCACCAACTACCACGGCGACATCCTCAACATCCTCCCTTCGAGAATCCTTCTCGGCCACGTCTTCACCAACGTCGAAAAACAAGTCAAGGAAGCCAACCTTGTAAATTTGCTTTAGCTCGACCAGCGCAAAGTCCTCCTCGGGAGCACCCAAAAGCTCCAAGTCTTCAGGGTGGAAATTAGGCAAACCAGCAGCCTCGACACACTCCCCGAATATCTCTCTATCCTTCTCCAATTTCACAATAACGCGGTCGTGTACGACAACGCCCATCGTATCCTCGGTATACCGAGCCCGTTCGACCACCACTTTCTCCATCAGTCTTTTCGAGACAACTTCCATCTTGTTAACCACTTCCTCATAGATGCCGAGGTGTGTAGCAACCTTGTCCTCGGCATCATCGGCTCTCTCATGTAGCCTCTCCACCTTGGCTTGGAGCGTCTTTCTACTCTCTCTCTCTCGAGCCAACTCTCGTCTCTCCTCCTCGGCCTTGGCCTCATACTCTTTTTTCGTTTTGTGGTACTTAGATACATCTCACTTCAGGCTTTTCACTTCTTTGTCCTAGACCAGACGTTTCTCGTACCTCTCGCCGACGAAGTTGACAGTGTTGAGCAACTACATAAGCAAGCAAACGCAGTCAATACTTTCGAAATTTAAAGATCAAAAGAATTTGAGTCTGTACATGAGGCCAACCTTGACCATCGAGACGGCTGCGTCACTTATACGCTTCTCCACAGCCATTTTCTTTGGGGCGCCACACATCGAACCTTTGAGATTATGAAACAGCTGCAGGCTCATCTCACGATCCTTGCCGAGTGGGACCTCACCTCGGTAGGCCATATCAAAGCCATACAAAGAGTCTTCTGAAGATCCCTTAGTTCAGGCCTCTTGCGTGTGCAAGCCGCGGAAGGCTCGTCAGACTCAACTGACCTCTTTGAATTTCTCCGCTGAACCGGGTCTGGCACCACATGATGCAGTGCAGCCAGTTGCCAAGGTGATGACACTAGCATTCGACCACTAGGATCGTCGAACGCTACAAGGGCAGCAACGTTGGCCTCGGCCTCAGCTCGTACCGCGGCCACGTCCTCCGCTTCGGCCTCTGCAAATCCATCCCTAACTCCTCTGCATAACCCGCCATCCTTCCGCCCCGTCTTATTCATTGCCTAAAAGTGCACTGAGTTGCTTGATACGATTGAGGTCGTCAATTTTTTTTTCTGGAAATGCTCTGAACGGGGGCGGATGACGATCTACAAAATATTTGAACAAGTTAGTATCATATTGGACTTTAAATAAAAAAGTTAGAACTTTACCAGGATTTTCGTTCCAAACAACACGATAAAAGCGCCAAGGACACAAAACCGAGGCACTGTCAATGTGGATAAAGAAATAATGTTCTCGCCAATGATTAATATTGCTAGGGAAACCATGGGCGACCCCGTGCCTAGGTTTCGTGCTCACATACCAAGTCTCATCCTTAGCAAGATTCACAGAGAGACGAGTGACCTCCTCAAAGAAATGGCAGGTAACATTGACGGCGCACTCCACGCCGAACACAACAAACGCCATGATATTCTTGACCACGGCAGAAGACAACTGTGTGAAAGCCATCCTACGACGAGCACAATAATTAACAAGAAGTTGCAGCAAGGGAAACAACACACCACAATCTGTAAAGAAGTGCTCGTAAAGGCAAATGTACCCGGGTGGAGGTGACCATGACCTCTCTAACGGCCTCGACACACGAAGACGAACTGACATCTTAATCTGGCATCTATCCACCATTTCACACAAAGTCGCCATTGAACTCCGAGAATGTGGCACTATAAACGACCTCAACCACTGCACGAACTGACGACGTTGTGGAAGTTCTACGGGGTGGTCAACCTCCTCGCCGGAATCAGTGTCTGAAACAAGCTCCGCACCATCTTCAATTGTTGGTCCTATGTCCCTCAACGGATCGTCAGGACAAACCTCCAACTCGTCACCAGTATCCTTGGAACTATAATCCCCTGAACTGGTCTCGACATTATTTCTTGAATTGGCCTCAACATTGTTTCCTAATCCGGTTTTGACATTGTTTCCTAATCTAGCCTCGGCATTGTTTCATGATCTGACCTAGGCGTTGTTTCCTGATTTGGCCTCGACATTGTTTCCTGAATTGGCCTCGACTTCACTTCCCTTACTGACCTCGACAATACCTACTGACCTGGCCTCGACTCCACTTCTTTTACCTATCTTGGTGTTATCAACAACCTCAACCTCGGCCTTGTTTCATTCGGAATCAACGTCACAGACCGAGGATGTCTCCACCTCATTACCAAGTAACCAATCTCGCTCAACACCAATTCCTGACGACGAGCGATTCACACGAATGAGGTCGACCTCGGCTGACAAACCCACACCGCTCGACCTAGACGAGCTCACCGAGGACGACAACATCACCCTCGATGGCGACAAGCACGAAACCCAGACCAAGGGTTTCCCAGATGCACATCAGCCCATGGTCACAAGAATGGAAAAGAAACAAATCACGTAAAGAGAGAATGAAGAAAGAGAATACATGGTTAAAGGGATTCAGGAAGTTATGAGTAAAATTTTCTACCCCTCCTCTTATTTATAGAAGTAAGGCGCGGGAACCGAGGAATCGCACTGTTACGAGCACAAAACCCTAGAAGTTGCGCCGCTGCCAAACAAACAGATCAAATCAGCCACACGATTCAGCTAATCAAAATATGACACATGACAGTAATATCCACTCGCGCCAACGTTCTATTCTGAGTTTGGCAATTACGTCCTCGTCATCGTCCTTGTCACCGAACTAGGGGGCTACTGTTGGAGGTGGGCTTACAGCCTCTAGACCCACCTTGAATATATTGTCACGCCATAAAATCATCTTAGGACTACTAATAAAGGTCGACCACGTCGACCAACATTTTTCATGTCACCTCGAGCTTAACCACGTCATCGACTGCGTGCCATGTCACCTTGAGCTCGACCACATCGTCGACTGTGTGCCACGTCATCTAATATCACCAAAGTTTATAGGGTTTGGTATGCGTGTAATTTGGGCCTGGGCCTCGCCGACCAGCCCAATAAAAGAAGAGATTTGTACCATAATTAGAGGACCCCGTTTTTTCCGAAAAAGGGAGAAAATCTCTGACATTTTGTATTGAGAATTCTAAGTTTGTCATTTATGTAACTAGTCATTTTCACTTAATAAGACAGACTTTACAACCTCGTTTTTATCTATATTTAATCTAGTACGAAATATAGTACAAACAATTATTAGCTTGACATATGTTTACGTTCATGTAAAAAACTTATATTTCACTTTTCTGGATCCGTCAACAAAATATTTTATTATTAAATTTCTAACTTCTGTTTTTCTCAGTTTATATATAAAAAAATGAAACGAAAAAACCTTTTTTCTGAGTTCAATATCGGATATATATGATTTGGTGATTTTCTCCTTCGTCTCTTGTTTCCTCTGTTGTTTGTTTCTTCGATTTGTACTTCTGGTGTTTTAATTTTGCTTTTCCTTGACTTCATAGTTCTTTTGTTCTTCGCTCTTAGATAACCTATTTAGGTTTTATAGGGTTTATGTACCTGTTATTCTTAGAGTTGGTTATCTTTTAAGTAGATATGTTCAACATTAGCACCAGTTGAGTTCAGTAAAAGCAACGAGTGAGATATTGCACTTTTTGTTATGTGATGTCCTTCAAGTTATCTTCTAATTAAGCCTATTAAATATATCTCAATATATTGAATCTTTTATCTATTAAGTAGACCTGTCAAATGTGTTGTTATCTTTTTTCTTTGATTGATTTATGTGATAGATGGTGTTTTTTTGGTTTTAACCCTTTATTTTCCATGATTTTATTGAGCCAAAGTGCGTACTTTAGAGCCTTTGAGTGAAAACGAACATATAGAGATGCAGATCATGAAGATGTGTCAGACGTTTGTCTTTCTTGTAAAGACTTTCCACTCTTGGATCGAGCTCATATTTTAATACAAGATAGCTGTGGGAGTTAGCTTTCATTTGACGCTGGTTTAAAGACAATTGGACAAGCGGTTGAGAAAATATGATGATTTCACCAAATATATGTCATTCTAGCCGAGAACAGACGGGATCGAGCGATTTGCTCCTGGATCAATGACTTTTGTATTCTGGAAGATTGGCGCATGACCTGAAGAGCGACTTGTCCACCTAAGATTGACCGTTCTTAACCCTGTTTCGTGGAAAAGCCTTGTTTTTGACTTTTTATTTGAGCTGATTTAATTTAAGTTATATTAGGTAAGCAATTAAATCTTTAACAAACGAAAGTTGATGTTAAGGTAACTGTGGACTTTCAGGTCTAATCGATAATGTGTATTTAGATCAGTAGAACGAAACGACAGTTTAAGATTTTAGATTGCTAGATATAGTAGTCAATGCCAAGACTGTGAGTTTGCCTCAGAGGTTGTGTCCTGAATAGTTTTGTAATTTTGATTCTTTATTTCCGGATGATTCCATATGCATGATGTCTTTTATTTAATTTCCATAGTTTTAATTTTTTTTGTCTTGTTTGATTACCATCACATCCAACATTTTGTTTTGTTTTGTTTTAGCTTAATTTTAATTTAAAGATTAATAGTGTAACCATTGATTTTCGTGGATTCGATTTCTAAGTACTACTTTGTTTGTTGTGTATTTGCATAGAATATTAAAGTTAAAACTCTGTGTATCAATATGGTAGTTTCTATATATATCCTTCGAGTTATCTTCTAAGTAGGCATGTTAAGTAGAGTTGTTCAATATATCCCAACATATTGCATTTTTTTTGTTACGTTGATTTTTGATTTATTAAAGTTTATATGATAAAGAAGTATCGTGAATTTCTTCATGCTCATTCCAAGCTCGAAGTATCATGTGTTATCCGCTAAGTTGAACAGTCATTTGTTATCTGATATGTTTTTATATGCTCTATTTTTCAATATTACAGGTGCTTTCCTAATGCCGCATCGTAATCTTTCTTTACGGATGGTAGTATCAGGACAACAACTTCTGAGGCATAGGCTTAACATTTATTTGAACACTTGGACAACATAATCATTGCTTGAAGATCTAGGGGATGATGTCATTGCTAATTATTTATTTAAATGATGTTATGATGTTGTGCTTCCATGTATAACTTCTAGTTAGCAACTACTTCACTCCCCGTATGTATTTTAACAGGCTCATCGTTTAACTCTATGTTTCTTCTCTGTTTCTTCTCTGTTTCATCTCCATGCTGTTTGTAATATTCATTTCAATTATGTATTTCTTATCTCTTCTGCAACTCAACATACGAGTTAGCACTTTTATATGACTACAAAAAATTAGATATATAGTGTCATTTATTTTAATTTTTGCATCAGTTTTAATTGATACAATCACTATTTACATCACTTGTAAAAATTACTCTTAAAGTGGCAACTCAAATAGTTAGTATCAATTTAAGCAATTGATGCAACTATTTTCATCATATTATACGTGATGTCCCATGCGATTGTAAACAATGCAAAGATAGTGTCGTTTGTTATAAATGATGTTGAATCACATATAATGTATCATTTGTTGATAAGTGACTCTATATAGTATCATTTATTTAAATGATACTCCCTCTGTTTCTTTTTATAAATTGTTTTAGAGGATATTTTTTATTCAATATATAAGTTGTTTTCTAAAACCAAAACAGAAATTAAATTTAAAGTTCAAACATTTACTTTATTATCCACAACTTCCAAAACTTGTTTTAAGAAATAAATTATTTCTTTTATTTTCCTTATTAAATGCTTACACAAAATGACTATACTCTTATAGAAAACATAAAGCAAAAAGTTTCTTTGCATTCAAGCAAAACAACTTATAAAATGAAACATAGAAAGTATAAATATTACTGATGTTGTACGTATGTTTTTTGTAGTGTGTTAGCACATCTCTTTATTTGTAACTAAATACTCCCCTGTTCTTTATTAGTTGATGTTTTAGAAATAAAATTTGTTTATTTTTAGTTGATCAATTAAGATTTCTATGCAAAATTTATTGCACTTTTGATATTTTTGACTTTTTAAATTCTGCAGATTGATTTGTGATTGGTAAAAATATTTTGGAAGTTGTGATAAACTATATTTTACTTAGGAAAAATAAAACAATTAATGATTTATTAATAGGTGTGAAATGTCTAAAATATCAAGTATAAAAAAAAACAGAAGGAGTATTCTTTTACATATTTTTAAATAGTCCCAAGTTCATGCCACGAATGCATTTCTCAATGTTCATTGCTAACTCTATGTTTAAACTTATCGATTATGTATCTCGTATCTCTGTCTATGTTAGCACATATCTAAGTTAGCAAACACATATTCATTTTCTTTTTTAAGTTACCTTATATCTAAGTTAGCAAAATGACCACTTGGATATGTTAGCTCTCATCTCTAAGTTAACAACTAAACATAAATTATGATTTTCCAGGCAAGTTTCCTTATGAGAGACAGATAAATTCAACACATTTCTTCCTTTATTAATTGCCGAATATATAATCACTAAATGTTGTATTTTTCTAATTATCGGCGTACGTTAGTTCAATAAATACAGGGGTCATTTTTCCTAATTAAAATCCATAGGTGAAAGATATTTAATTAAATAAACTACCTAATTTACATAAATCATATGTTTATACACCAAATTCATCTAGATAACAACAGACAAACTGATAAAATAAAATAAAATGAATAATTTTTACTATAAACGTATAGTTCTATAAATATTAAATTTGCTAGATATTCATATATAAAAAAAACTAATATATAGAATATTTATAATAATTTGGATATTAAAAACTAGTAATGATCTACCAAAGAATATACCAAATTACCTCTACAGCCATTTGCTTTTATGAATATAGATATAAACACTAATAGTCTCAGTATGATAAACAAAAGTTAGTTTGGATGATGTCATAGATGGCACTGAGGGGATTTGGGGTATCAATTTTAATAAAGGTGGAGTTTCATAATTTTTTCTAGCATCCCCGTACTTTTTTTGGTGTTAAATCATTATTTACTAGGTAAACTCTCATTCCTTATTATTTCGAATATTTGAGTTTTGTTTTTCATATATACAGATGATAACAAAATTTTACTTTATTTCTCAAATCATATTATATTAAGATGTCGATGTAGTATAATATGTGTTAAAGAAACTAGGAGTATAGCTAACAATCAAGATGTAATCAAATTCTATAATCCAAGCCAATCAGAGTGAATTTTATCTATCAATCTAAATTAATTTTGAATATAAACTAAATCAACCTTAAAATGATTCAAGCAATAAATGAAAACAAAGTAGCAGTTGAACAGACCAGTGTAAAATAAAGCAAGCGCAAAGGTAATGATAAAACAAGTTTTTGAGGGTATCATGGATTAGCGTATCACTTAGATCAACTAGGCGCTTGATGACACTCAATAGACCAGACCTCTAGGTGGTAAGTTGCAAGACACATAATCTACTCTCGTGGCAAACAAATTCGATTAAGTTATTAATAGATCATGTCGCCATAGGCGTTTAACAACTTAACCGGCATGAAGAAACAACTCACTTCGAACCGATTCTCACCTCAAACGTTCAATATCTCGAGCTAAGATTGTGAATCTCTAAAGTTGGTTATGTGAGACGTTCTACCAAACGCTTATCAGGTGCTAGAACATCAAAGAACATGCTTAAGTTGATCAGGATGAAAAAGTGTTAAAAGCACCAAATCAGACGACATCTAAACTTTCTTAACCTCAAGCAACCTAGAAGACCTAAGATCCACGCCAACCTAACTCATCCTCAAGAGCCCTAGATAAACTACTTAGAAATCATAACATAAATATTAACAGTGAAATTCACAGCAGATAACATTAGTGATAGACTTAGAATAATATGATAAACAAGATTAAACGAAAACGAAAATTGCGTTCAAACTAAAGCAGAAGGCTTTTGGGTCTCGTGATTACAAAGAAGAAAATAGTTGTTTCCAAAAAGTCGTAAAAAATTCTTTGTTTCCGACATAACTCAACCAAACCGTAAAATGATTCAGCCTATCTCGTGGTCTAATTCTCGATCCATTATTGAAGTGGCTTGTGAAATTCGGCCCAAGTAGTGAAATGGAAGTGCTGGGATCAACATTGGCCCCTGCGGATGATGGACTCGAGACGCCACTCGAGTGTTGCGGTGGACTCGACCTTCGGCTCGAGCTGGCACCCGAATGTCGCGGTGGACTCGACATGTAGCTCGAGCTGGCACTCGAGCTTTGGTTCAGCTTCGACAATCTCTCGCTCCAATCCCACTTCAAGTGTTGCTCTTCATACTCTTTTGTCTCCACTTGTCCAGAACACTCCATTTTTGTTCCTTCAAATACCTGAAATATTCTCAAATGTAATGTACGTGCTATGCAAATGGATGATACTATTTAAACTCTAAAATGATGAGACTGTAGTAGATTTGTATGCAGAAAATAGTTAAATGAAACTCATAAAACATGCTAAAAACCACACATATCAACAAACATATAGTAGTTACAAATATATTTTCGCTACATTCAATATAAACCTGTAAATTGGAATCTTTATTATTAGGATCTAGTTTTGCTAGGGTTCCGATTTCGATTAGATCGTCACTTGGTACTTCAAGTTTTCATGTTATGATTGTGTCATGTTTCATGTAAAATACTATTTATTGTCACGATAACTCATATTTTTCACATTTATTATTCTCTAAGTCATATTCACCAACAAAGGAAGCAACCTACACATGACAAAAACAAAGGGGTGAGGAAATAATGCGAGTAGTCCACTCATTAGAGAAATAAACTGACTAGAATGGAACATATGAGAACATACAACGTAACCTTGGTAAAACAGCAGTTAACATGTAACAGATAGGCGACCCCAACTTCTGGGAAACACCAATAAACATGTAACTGTGATGTATTAGCATGTAAGAGTGTATGTGTGTTACGTCATTAACCTGAACAAATTAAAACCAAAAGGAGAGCAAGTTTAGAAATTTACACCGAGAAAAGAAAAATCCGGACTTACCTAGTACATTAACTTTCCTGGTACAAGGAAATGGAGACATAAGAGGGATAGACTTGGTACGAGTAACATGCGGGGTTACCAAGACTTACGTAAAATATGCTTTACCAAGTAAAAAGATATGAACAAAAAAGAGTCAAGAAGGAGAGAATAAGTCATATATCAGAGAGAAGGATAGACAATAGAAGTAGGGCCTCAGAGGAAAATATACAGTATCAGTTAGCAGGTAAAGGGAGGCGATGGTAGTTGGTGGTAAATGGAGTTGTGGAAACTTAGCATGTAATAAGATCTTTGCCAATAAGCTGTTACCTAAATATGAAACCAATTAAGGCATTATAAATGAGGAGGTATTTGAAATAGGTTTTAGTTATTTATTTGCTAATACGCTCTTCACCAATAATTACTCACCTGAATGAGGAGCATGAACCGCGTCAAATATCTTTAAACTCTGTAGGATATAATATCAATCAGATATTTTCGACCCCAAAAATAAATTATCATTAGGATTATCTTTTTGGGTATACTCAACTACTCATAATGGATATGTATAGAACCGTGCTTTTTTATTTTGTTTTCGTAATAAAGATTCGTCCCCAGTATATTAACATATTCGTAAATGTATTATTTAATTTGTGTTATGTCTCATCATAATATACAACCCAAGCTGTAATATTTTTTAAATATATCTGTTGGAAACAAACAAAAGAAAAAAGTACAACTCAACTCAAGTTGAATCATGGTAGGATTTTAATTTTTTCACATTTACAATCTACCAAAAGACAAAAAAAAAAACAATAAACGTGAGTCATGGTGCCTAATGTGAAATCGAAACTATGATGGTCAAACATATAATAATAAAAGTGTTGATGAGATAGATGCAGAAAAAAACTTATAATAAGAAATAGATATGAACTGGTGAGATGCATAAATTTTATGAAAAAATTAATAAATACACATGACAAAATTGTTATTTCAATTCCCAGCTTTAAAATTTTGGCCATTTAAGCACTAACTATTAAATTTTCAAAAAATATCTATTTTCGTTGACTTTTATTTATGTTCCAAATTTTGTGTTAACTCGGCCAAATTAAATTTGTCACTAAAGTTTTTAATAAAAGAATAAAACAGAATGAAACCTTGCTAATTTTACTGTTAAGTCAAAAACGATACCACTTAAAATTATAATACACCATGTCGACACCACTTTGGAAACAAAAGAACACCAAAATTAGTTTCACTCACAACATTTCCTTGAGGTTGTGATGAATGAGGAAGATGATAGTGATGCAGTGATAATCATATTTGGGATGATGTAAGTGATATGATTGTGAGGCTAACAATTGATTTAACGATGATTAAGTCTATATGTATTTTGTTAAGCGATTTAACAGTGAACCTAATTTGACCGAATCAATACAGATTATGAGAGGTAAATGAAAGTCAACTAAAGGTTGATGTTTTTTTCAAAAAACTTGATAGTTGGTGCTTCGAGTATATGATATTTGAAAGTTAGGGACTTAAATAACAATTTTCCCATATATACTTGTACATGTACTATATTTTATATATTATTTAAGAATCTTGTTAATTATTAACTTGTTTTAACTCACCTTTATATAATAAGATATTATAAAATTTTGAATCATTTAATTTGACATGTGGAAGAATTTTGTTGATTACTAACTTTTATGAAACTCAACTTTATATAATTGGATATGATACTACAAAATTTTGAATCGTTGAATTTGGCATATATAAAAATCTCGTTGATTACTAACTTTTGAAACTCAATTTTATATAATAAGATACTGCCAAATTTTAAATTGTTGAATTTTACATATGGAAAAACATCGTTT
Source organism: Lepidium sativum (assembly GCA_023374145.1). Lineage (NCBI taxonomy): Eukaryota > Viridiplantae > Streptophyta > Magnoliopsida > Brassicales > Brassicaceae > Lepidium > Lepidium sativum. The sequence continues at coordinate 16,133 of JAKUCM010003614.1, forward strand.
AATCGTTTAATTTGACACATAGATGAACATTGTTAATAAATAATTTTGAGAAACTGCACTTTATATTATAAAATTATATGAAAATTTGTTTTGAATTATTATTTAAATATAGTAGTATTTAGTTTTACAGTTAGTAGAAATAAATATTTATATTTATAACCATAAATTAAAATAATTATTTATAAATTTTTTAATAAGAATTTTGGTTAGAGATAAAATAATTATTTTTAAGAGATATTTTATCTTCTTCATTTAGTATATAAAAATTGGATCAGATTTGAAACATCGAACAATAATGTAAATAAATAATTATAAACATTTGAGTAAATTGTTATTATTATTAAATGATGGGATGAGTATATAGTGATGCAATTCATGGGACAAAAAGATTAGGTAGGACGGAGGATAAAGGGATGAGATTGACAGCTTAGAAAAAGAGACCAAAATCAGAGTCCAATCTTCATGGGAAGGTTCCTCAATTTCAATATTATTATATAATTCACCTTATGCATAAACTATAAATCTCAAGGACATTCCAATTATATAATAAACAAATATTTACAATCAAAAGAATTGACAAAGATAAGATATGGATAATGGAGTTTGGGATATAGTAGCCAATTCCATACACATACTCAACAAATTATTTATGACATTTAAAAGCAAATTTGAAAATCTTCAAAAAATAAACATTAGAAATTATTGTCAATCAGCAATCGTCATGTGGGGCTACAATTCAACAAGCACTCCTTTCAAGTTGCAACTTTTATTTAATCAACGTCACGATCCCGATAGTAATATTCTATTTTAACGTCACTTGTATAAACGTAAAAATAAAAATAGTAGTCTTAATTGTCAAACATATGATAAAAATAAGAATATCCAAAATTCCCAACTCAAGGATCATCATAACATCTTTTTCCCTAACTCCAAGAATCATAATATCTTTTTTCGCTAAAAACTATCTTCTATTCACATTGTTGTCGATGTTGCATTCATTCAAGAGAGAAACCAACTAAAACCAATTGATCATAAACATTATAATATAACTAAAAAAAAAAACTTTAATTTTATGAAAGTTATGCGTTAGATTACTTTCATTTCAACAAAAAAATATTGTGTTTATTTTGTATTATTTTAGGAGGAGAACTCTTACAGAACGGTAATATGTGATTAATATTTTTATAGAAATTAGTTTAAAATTTTAATTGATATATTTAGCTACTAAAAATATATTTTGTTTGATTTATTTTAATATTATCTAGGTAGATCGACGAACCATAAATACTAATATAAATAAAATATAATTATATAACTAACTAATGTACTATTAAATATGAAAAATAATTTATTTTACTTATTTTCGTCCATAACTCAAAAAGTTGATTTGCAATAAATTCGGTGGAAAATATAAATTGGCTATATATATTATCCTTTTTCCTTATTTTCAAATCTGCAAGCAGATCATTTATTTGTTCTGTGAATTTTTGTACTGCAATTAATGTTGGTGAATGGAAAAAAAAAACAAAAATTAATGTTTGCTTTTGTTCAGTCAGACATTCAAAGCCTTTGTGTTACCTTTTTATTTTTTCAATAATTTTTTCAATAAAATTCAAATATTATTCAAAATAGAAAAATGTCGATTTACACCGAATTTACCGAAATAGTTAAATAAATACTGAACACCGACAATGATTTATTAAACAACAAAATTTTTATTGACTTCTAACTAAACCTTCAATTTATAGTTGACTAAGCCAATTAAACCACCGTTAATTTCATTAACAGAAAAATTTAACCCCATTTATGTCCGTTTATTCTCATGGCTAAGTGAAACGCTGAGTTATTTATCCTTTGTAAAATAAAAAGTCTCAGTTACAAATGCAAAATCGAAATAACCACAAAAATCTCCAAATTCGTTTGTGGAAAAAAACTAGCTTTGATTTTTTCGTGTCTCTTGTCTTTCAAATGAATTCAAACTCGTCGACAGTCTGTTAATCAACATAGTGGTAGATTTGGATTGCATTCAAAGTATGGATGCAGGTTAGATGTAAAAATCCTCACATTAAAGACAAAGGACAACAAAAGTCGGCCATTTTTTGCATGTGCAAATAGAAAAGAGGTCAAAATCAAATTGTCATTTTCATGTTTGTGTTATAACCATTTGTATATTTTGAATAATATGTAGTTGAATTGATTTTGTTATTATCATTTCTTCAAATGGGTTGAGGATGTTATGTTTGAAGAAGTTGAAACAATTTTGCTGAAACTGCAATTAATTGAAACACAAATGCAGGTTGTGAAATCCGAGTTCGAAGATATAAAGTTGGTGATCAAAGAACTAAAGGAAGAGGTGGACAATAGTAAAATAAATATCAAAAATCTGAACATAAAGATGAAATGGGGTTTGCTTGTAGTTCTTTACATCTTAATTTTTGTCATTGTCTATGTAAGATTTGTAGTTGCAAGCAAAATTGTGTCACTGTCTAGTATGTAAGGTGTTAATATATTTAAACAATTCTCTGTTTTGGTAAGATGAAACGATGTAAGATGTCTGTCTTAGGAAAATTGGCTTTTCCATACCCAAATTTAATAGTTATGTTTGATTCATATCTCAGTTATATGGTTGTGCAAATTCATACCTTAACTAATTAAAGACTTAAATTCACAACTCAAATCTACAATTTAGTGCTAAATCATGCATGCCGTTAAAAATATGTTAACGGTGGTTACGTGAATTTCACCTTTACTTTTAGAATTAAAATTAAAACAATGAAAAGATAGCAACCATTGCTCTTTTCTCTTCATCACCTCTACGATTGCTATGTTTCTTGTTTGTAAGATGATGATTTATTTTGATATTATTATGTGATGAAATCGACATCAATTTTCGTTTAGCCAAAAACTATGCCAAATACGAAAGCGAGTTAACTAAAATTATGCCAAATACAAAAGTGACTCACTAACTCATTGGAAGTTCTTGTGCCTCTTTGGCTTTCCGACACTGGTCATTAGAGACAACAATGTCGTAACAGTCTTCAAGTGCGTTTTTTGCATATAGTCTTAGATTTGAATGAAGAATCTTTTCTAATATCATTCAAGAACAACTTAGCAATGATCCCATATTTTACTACCTTGCTATATCCATATGTTATTACGTGTTTGAATGTTATTGAATGTCTTGATTATACAACCCTTTTCATTCTTTAAATGAGCAATAGATTCTGAATGGACAACCACCTTTTATGGAACACGTTACTTCAGATTTTCAAGGATCCCCATCTTTAGAAATTGGATGAACTGAGTTATAGACGTGAAAACATAAGAACTCAACGGGGCCCAACTCTTCCTTCTTTGTCTGATTCGAGGGGGTCCCGTTGAACTGCTAGTAATCAGAACAAATTTTTATCGTGTTTTTGAAAAATGAACTTAATTAGATTAGTAGATTACGAACATATAGTATTTATTAACCTTTCAAAGATAGAATAAAAAGGGGGAATCACTTAATTTTCCTTTTCCTGCTTCCCCGCTGACACAATATTTTTTATCATGAGATCTATCATTAAAATTTTGTCTATACTAATAGAAGTTTTTTCTTTTTTTTATTTATTTAGTATTTCATCAAAATTGAAAAAAAAAAAGAGAACTACAAAAAGTAACTACTATATATACTATTAATTAATATATATATTAAAACGTTATATATATAGAAACAGTAATATATATGTAAACTCAGAATAGGAATTTTTAACGAATAGAATCAAGAAGGACAAGATCGACACAAGAAAAGGAATTTTAGACATCCTTTTCTTGTGTCGAAGACTAGCAAGACAAAAATACTCCCTATAGTCCCTAAAACCTTGTTGTTTCGCCGATTTATGGTTCCCTTGTTTTTTTCTGCGCTTGCGTTCCTTATTTTAGTATCTAGTCAAATTTTTCCATTCTAATAGAAAAACTCTTGATTATTGATACATTCTATTAATTTCAATTGGTCAATAACGACAGAGTTACATCACACCCCCTTTCCCTTTTTTCAAATTGGTATTGAAAAATAAAGAAAAGGGGGTAAAGTGAATTCTTCTCAATATACATACTAGGATTAGGACTATG
>JAKUCM010003615.1:0-20261 GCA_023374145.1 Lepidium sativum
CCTCCTGAGACTCGACACTCCAAAAAGTTGAACTAATATATAATATATGCTTATATATAGGGGATTCCGATTTCCTTATAAAATAAACAGATATTGAATATTGTATTTAGTCAAAGGTCATTGAATTTCACATCTATTAACTTTTCCATCGGAGTTACAAATCATACCTTTATCAATTTAACAAAATTGAACATATATAGGAATTCATGAATCTTATTTTCCCTATAGATGTTTTTTATAGATTAAATTCTCAAAAATCCGGATTATGACATTAAAATCTGATAATCAATGTTTATAAAATATCAGGGAAAAATCTAATATAAAAAATCAATGTTTTAGAAGTAATTAATTGCCGGGTTACTATAGTTGAAGTCAAGCTAATGATTTTAACATTAAGGGTTATACCTATTTCCATTATCAGAGTGATCTAATTAGGGATTCGACTGTTGATTATATGAAGATTTCAGTATATCCGTCTTGTCGATCTAACATAGGAAATTCAAATTGGTGATTACGTGACGAGATGATTTCGTTAAATAATTAAACCTTTTGTTAGGATCTGAGTCTATCTATGTTTTCCTTTTCTATTAGGTTTTACTTTATATGTTTTCTTATTTAAAGGCATGTATCGCCTCCATCTCTCTTCACCCTCATTTTATCAAAAATATAAACTCTTTGAATCTGCTCTAAGTTCACGTGTTGTGACTAAAGCAAGCGTTGTTTCTTTGTTACTTGTTAACATTGATCAATTTTTATCTTAATAAATTACTACATGTCTTGTTCTCTGTTTTCAATTCTCTTTTTCTGTATTAATCGTTGAACAACAGAAACAGATGAACAAGATGATTGTGAAATCACATGAACCAAAAAGGAAGCCAAAATAAACAGTTGAAGTCAAGGTCAACTAATTAGACTGATCGATACTGACAAAGTCAACCCTGGAAGAAGAACAAACTTGTGGACTACGTTATTTTTTGGGTTAAATCTCTAACAAGTTTCCCACTACTTTTTGAAGAACATTCAAAGAAACCGCTTCTTCGTCTTCGCTATGGCTGCTACTTCGCTTTTTGATACCATTTTCCGACGAAAAAAGAAGAAGTCTAGTGAGTTGACAAGCAGTAAGTTATCAGTTTCTTCTTCTCAACTCACTTCTTCCTATCTAACCCATTAACTATAAAGCTTATGCGATGTATATGGACGAAGCCATTGGTAGCATAAATACCTGAAGATTCTGAGGCGGAGGCAATTAGGTTGTGTTTTGAACAAACGAGCATAAGGAGACTCATTGTCAATAACCGATGATACTATTTGATTGATTAGGAACAGCTGCGTTGAATGCGTTGAACAGTAGCATTTCCTAAATCTACTAGGAAAATATATGTTTAGATAACTCCTAACAACCAACTCTATCTTATCTATTAAATAACTTGCTCAGCAAGTTACTATGTTCAAGCTTAATTCAACATAGGATTCATCTCATCGCCGAGAAGAATATTGCTAACCTTAAGATCTCGGTGAATGATCTTGAGACGTGAGTTCCTCATGCAGATATTGAAGTCCTTCTGTCGTCCCATTTACTATTTTCATATGCGTCTCCCAATCATTCTCCTACTCTTTAAAGTGTCTATATGTGCCCCAAACGAAACATTATAAAGTCACATATCAAGCTAATACGTATAGTTTTAAATTCAGAATTTAGAAATTTTGAATAAACGCATTCACCACTCACCAAAGAGTAAAACATCAAGGCTCTTATTTGACATGTACTCATAGATTAGGAGCTTCTCATCGCCCTCAACACAATACCCAAGAAGCCTCACCAAGTTCTTGTGTTAATCACATTAACTCTGTCAGACCTTGACTTGATTTTTTTGAAAGCCTTTCTATTGCTACATCTGTCTCATTTAGTAGCTTTCCCTGAAAATCCATATCACTTCAGTCAATGTTTATTTATTGTAAGATTGTAACCAGCTCTCTCAACTATGTACATGTGCCATGTGAATACTGTGATATGTTTAGAACTTTAGCAAACCACTTTATCTAACATAAACTCTCATGTGTACTAATCATATTACCTTGTAGACTGAACCAAAACCACATTCTCCTAACTTGTTTTCCTCGGAGAAAGCATTTGTTGCAGTCTTTATGTCATGCAGGTTTAGGTGACACATATGCTCTCCATCGTCATCAATTATCCCTCCTAATATCTCTCTATGTTTTTCCTCTGCGTAAAATTAGTCTTTCATAACTTGTGAACAAATCTTGTATAGTGAGATATTTTTAAAATAATGCCAAAACCACTCTCACCTCTTTGTATCCTTTTGCTTCTTCTTCTTGAAGAAATGAAACAATAGAGACCAACTAAAAGTGCAGTAGTTGCTAGTAGTGATGATAATACAGCAGGTAAAACAATGCGTTTGCCTTGGCGTTGCTTTGTTTCTCCTGAACCTAAACACTGAAAATGTTGTAAATATGCTTATAAATATCTCTACAAAATCGTCTCATTTCTTAAATAAAAAGGTTTACCTTGGTTTAAAGGCTCTGGTTTGATGTTTGGACCTGCAACTCTAATAAAAAATGTGTTTCCTGTACTTGAATTGATTGTTGCAGATTGTAAGCATCCTTCGAAAAATATCATACACTTGTTGCCCTTATATGCGTATGCTTTTCAAGAACAATTAGCTAGGCAAGCCGAGGCGCACGCTGTAACAAGATTTGGTGTCAAGACTAATGTTGTTGGATCAGTGGCTAATTTCATGTTTTTAATAGGGAGAAAACTGTTGTTATATTCCTTGTAACATTGAAGCTCGTTTTTCCTTATACATCCATTAGATAACTTAGTGGAGCCAGATGCCTCGCCAATTGCTTGTGTGAAACCAGTAACACATCTACAAGGTTGATCATTTTCTGTTTCATTGCAAATCCGAAACGATCCACAATATCTGTAAACCGCACATCTATCTGCAGGTTGATACCATTGCACCATCCACTTGTCGGGAAAGTAATATCGTACTCGCAGCTGCAACTGCCCCGACACATCCAAGCGCAAATGTAATGTGTATTGCAGTTGCAGGTCTGATGAATAGGTAATGTAAGACTTTTCCAGATTCAATTCGAATTTCAGGTCATGAGCCCCATCTAGAAATCCCTTAAAACTTTTACGTCGATCATCCCATGAGCCACTCGACCAATACGTTTTAGACCTCTTCCAAACCATGATGAGAGAGTTATTTAAATAACAGAGTCGAACTCGAGAATGTACCGAGCCTTTGATAAACCTGTCAAGGTATTCCAAGAAGTGAGAAGTGGGCATCCCAATTTAAATTTAGCGCCTTGAAGCTAAGTATCCGTTGGATCGTCAAAACTCTGCCACAACACAACTGATGAAGAATTAGGGCCATCTCTCAACACTGGAATACCATAAAATTGCAGAACAGCTCGAACACTCTTTCTTCTACTAGACTTAACACTGGTCGACCAAATTGTTTCATTATTGTAATAATCATAAAAGAATTAAGTTTCCATTTCAGATCCTTATATAGCGGTCAAGAAAAAAGTCGCCCTTGGACAACATAATTTTCTTGATTTGCGACCCAAACCATAGTCTGTGGAAATTCCCTGTACCATATACCTATGAAGAATTCATAAGCCTAGGCCTGAGACTTGGTTGAAACCGAGGATGAATTCCGTACTGCTGGAAACAATGGTGTCTCTTGTCCTAATTTGTAGATCGCCAGAAATCGTGTCAGTTACAGAAGAAACATCTGTAACTTGAAAAGACAAGAACATCAAAACTCCCCCAAGTAGGTGCATAACATGTTCTTCTCCAAACTCTCCATGTTCGTATGACCACAAGATAGTTTGATGATAAGAGGTTTATGAAGCAATTACATAATGAAAAGTTCTTTTTTAGACCCATAAGTCAAGAGCAACAACTTCCACGAACGATAAAAATTCCAATAAAGTCAATTTGGCAGAGTGTTTTTTTTTCTGGCCCCAACAACTGACTTTTCAGCCCATAATAGACGTACAGAGACTGAACAACTGAACCATTGTGAGAAGTTTTCTCGGCCGTAAAGAAGGCTATTGAGTAGTAACGATGTAAAAATTTATTTAGGTCTGGACACCGAAAACTGAACTTGATCCAAAATACCCAAAATCAAACAAAATCAAAATATACAAAATATCCATTTTAGATTACACCAAAATGTATAATATATTTAAAAATAATTTATTTATATATATACAATTTTAGTTATGCAAGTATTCAAGTTTCTTAACCGGAGGTGGTCTCGTCTTTTCGCAAAATCGCTTCTTTTCTATCTCCTATTAAATATTCAAGACGATAAATTTGTTAGATTAACCGATTCATACCAGAATCAACTAACAGACAATTAACTTCGATAAAAGCGTAAACCGGACCATTACGATATGGTCAAACCCGTTTGTACGGATAACATTTAAGGCAAAGACAACGAAAAGCGACAATTTGGCAAGAACCAAACCTATTGTATCTTACTTCATAAAACGGTGAGTCGTTATCCAAAACACGAACCGGAGAAACATATTAAACGCCACGTGTGGACCTAACTCAACGACACATGCAAGCTCATGCACTAAAGCTGGACGCCACGTGGCACTCTCAACAATGAGAAGAGATCTTTGAACTGAGAAGAAGTCTTCAAATATAAGCAACCTTTGATTTAACCTCATCTACATAACTTCTTTAACCCAACACGCAACATCAAAAAGAAGAAAGAAAAAAACCAAAATTCGTGGAAGAAAAAAAGCTAAACCGAAAGCGAAAGCAAGCCGATTTTTTTTGTGGGCTTCAAAGTTACAAGTTTTGATTACCAACACCCAAGAATAGCGTGAGATCTGTATTTTCTTCTTAAAATATTGTTTCTGCAAGTTTTGAATATTTGAGAAAGAGCAGAGATGTGTAGTTTATCTGCAAATTTGTTACTACCATCAAAGATGAAACCAGTTTTTCCAGAGAAACAGAGTACTAGCTCACTCTGTTTTACCACTAAACGACCCAAGATGAAGAAACGATCTATTTTTCCTGTAAGAATTTCAGTTCTATACTCTGTTTTTAGAGTCCTTGTTAATAGGTTTCAGATTTAGGTTTGTTTGTATAAAGAACCTGTTACTAGTTGTGAATTTTTTTGGAAACTGTATAAATTGAATAGCTTGTACTCTGGTTTTTAGGGTTCTTGTTACTTTATGTTGTGCCTTGTTTTGAGTAAGTTCTGTCTTGTGGATGGATAAGGTTGCGAGATTATTTGGACCGGCGATTTTTGAAGCCTCCAAATTGAAAGTATTATTCTTAGGAGTTGATGAGAAGAAGCATCCATCAAAGCTTCCAAGAACTTACACTCTTACTCACAGTGACATAACTGCAAAATTAACTTTAGCTATATCTCAATCCATCAATAATTCTCAGGTAAATCATAACCTCTGCAACGTTTAAGGTTTATGGTTTGATGTTTTAAGTGACTGATTAAGGGTCCTTTGGGTTTACTAGTTGCAAGGATGGGGAAATAAGTTGTTTCGAGATGAAGTAGTAGCCGAGTGGAAGAAAGTGAAAGGTAAGATGTCACTTCATGTTCATTGCCATATAAGTGGAGGTCACTTCCTTTTGGATCTCATTGCGAAGCTTCGGTACTACATTTTCTGCAAAGAATTGCCAGTGGTATGTTGTGCAATCTTCTATGTAGAGTATGTAACTACGTGGTCGATTGGTTATATTGACTTATAGGTATTGATTATAGGTATTGAAAGCTTTTGTCCATGGAGATGGGAGCTTGTTGAATAGCTACCCTGAGCTACAAGAATCTCTTGTTTGGGTTTATTTTCATTCGAATATCCCGGAGTATAACAAGGTCGAATGTTGGGGAGCGCTCTGGGAGGCGACATCGCAGCACCAGCGCGACGGAAATCGGACACGCAAAAAGTGTGAAACATTGCCGGAGTTACCTTGTCCTGATGAGTGTCAATGTTGTTTTCCGTCAGTTAGTACAATCCCATGGTCTCAGCGTCATTATCAACATAACGAGCCACATGAGAATGTTGAACATGGCTTGTTGGGAATTTCTATACCTAACGCTGAGAAGTCGAAGTGATAGATCTCTTGAAAATGTATTTTCTTGTGTGGTTAGGATAGGTCAAAATGAAGTTGAAAGTTCATTTGTTTGGGGTTAATAGGAATGACATTTGTTTAACATGTCTAAGCATTATAATACTGTACTTGTTAAACAAGATAAATAACTATTATAACGAACTTGTTAACGCTCACGCATGTGTTTTTTTGAGGTCTAAAATATAGAAAAGCATAGACCAATCAAAACGTGACCAGAAAAAGAAAAGAATAGACCAACCAAATAAAATAAATTTATGAGGTTTGAAGTTATTTTTATACAATTTTCATCATTAATATGCTATACCTAAACAATGTTTAGACCACCATTATAGGTAGTATTTAGAGGAGGGTTTCTTGGCAGCAACCGGTTGGCTAAAAAAAATGAAAGAAGGGGTCTCGCGTCTCTGTGTCGATCTCTATCTCGTCTCGCTCTCAATCTGTTCGACCGGCGATTCGAAATCTGTGACGTACAAACCCTAGTGTGGATCTATCTACTTGAAATATGTGACTTACAGACCCTAATTTCGTGGAGAACTCATTCCGATGAGGCTTGTCTTTTCTTTGCTCTGGGTTTATCTTCCCACTTCTTTTTTTGTGTGTTCTGAAGTGTTCTTCCTGGTTGGTTTTCATTTTTCGTTACATTGCGGCTTTGATTAGGATTCATTACCTGTGTCTGAGTGTTCGATTCTGGAAATTTGGTAATTTTTTTAACATTCGCTGATTTCTGGTGGTTTTGTTGTTTTACATCAACTTAATATCTGGAACTAAATTTGTTCCACAAATGTTTCGAGGAACTTGACACCACAAACATGTTGCTCCGTCAAAGAATCGTCTTTCTTGGTTCTCAGGTTTCTTCTCAAACCTTTTTTAGTGTAGTTAAATTTCTGTTCATTGCATTATTGATACAAAAAATTTGTACTTGGTTCTGAAAGTAGAAAAGATTGGGTGTTTTTACTGATTCGAATTGATTAATGGAGCATTTGATGTAATTTAAGATGTTGCTAACATCAAACATCTATAGCCGTAGGGTCTTGAGGTATGTGATTATATCATCTGACAAAGTATGTTTCTGGTTCTCTCAACTTTCTTACTCATTGTGTCTTTATGATTCTCAACAATGGTGAATTCGTAGTGGTGAACAAGCATCTTCTTCATGACTTAACTGATATGGGACTTTGGACTCCATTGTTGAAAAACATATTAATCAGTGAGAATGGTTCTATAGTAAATGTCACAGAGATACTTGATGACTTGAAGGCAATTTACAGGTATAACTCTCACTAATTTTGTGTTCTCGCTCATTATATGTCTCTAGATTCCATGATTTGACTTGTTTCCTCTGTAAAACAACACATAACTGTATGAGAGATAAAACAAAGAACAGTAGTGGACATGGCTGTTGATCGTGGATGCTACATAGATCAGATCCAAAGCTTAAACATACACATAGACAACCCAAACTTTGCAAAACTCACTTCCTTACATTTCTATGCTTGGAAAAAGGTAAAAACCTTACCTCAATCATAGTCTTTAGTCTTGTGAATAATCTGTTCTCACTTATGTTATTGTGAATCTACCCTAAGGGTTTAAAAACCGGGATGTACTATCTGCGAACCCGTGCTGCGAGTGATGCGATTAAGTTCACAGTTGACACAGCCATGCTCAAGGTAAAACAATGAATGCAACACTCTTTACACTTTTCTTTTCTGTAAATCCAGAAAGTAACCTGTGAATTGTTTATCGTTTGGCTCAATGTAGGAGAAACCAAGTGTTGCAGGAGGCAAAGAAGTAGAAACAGAGGATAGTGAAACGAAGTTGGCTCAAATGGTTTGTTCCTTGACAAATCATGATGATTGTCTTGCCTGCGGAAGTTAAAAACTATCAGTAGTTGAATGTTTGGTCACGTTAGAAAGTAAAAGCATGTCTCTTATTCTGCAACAGACAAAGCGGTGAAGGTTAGAGCGCTGCACAAGAACACTGGTGCACGTAGAAAGTCTTGGTTGGCTAGGAGGAAAAAGGCTGGTGAGATCCACCATGGTTGGTACATCCCAGACGCAGCAGCAGCAGAAACACCAGCTGTGACCGTTGCTGCATAAGAACATGGAATATGTAATAATGACTTGTTTTTGTTAAAGATCGTATCGAAGATGTGAATTTTTTGCTTTCAAAATGAAAATGTGTTATTTTTTAATCATTTAATCACTTTTAGACTCGTCTTTTGTTCTGTTAATCATAAGCTTGTTGTCTTCTTTGCGTTGGCTATTTAAGAGATGTGACAAATCCGTATTGGTTCCGTTTTTTTTTTTTTTTTTTTATAAGAACCCCTCCATTGCTCATGCTCTCTTAGTCTTGTTATGTTATCTAAAAAATATTTTAATTTATTTTTTCTAAGAAACCCACCTTAAGAACTTACCATTAATCACACTTCCAAACTCAAAATAAAAATACATCTCTTAACTCTACTTTTTTCTAATTAAATCATTTTATAATAATCAGAGCTCTTGATAAAAGCTTACCAATAATCATGCTCTTAGCATTTTGTCTCTTATTTTCGTCACTTTGTTTAAAACGAAAACTATTTGGTTTCCAACGAATTTCTAGGTATGTAATCCTGAACTTCGTTCCAATCACGAATATATTTGACCGCATATAAACGACTGATAAATATATGCAAGAAAAGTTCAAAATTATTTAAAAAATGTGACTATAATTTTTTCCTAGGTAAAATTTTTGGCTAAACAAAACTATAGGATTTTATGGTGAAGACAAAGTGTTAAAAGTAACAATTAATGAAAATTTCCTAAGTTTTATTGATTTGATGACTCAATGAGACTAATGATGTAGTCAGGAATTGAATCCACGAAAAACCAAAAAATGCACTATTGATTACTCAATATTATTTCAAGTTAAGCAGAACATAATTTGAGATGAATAAAACTTATAACTTAAACGGTTTGTAAAATGATAATTAAAAACATCAGACATTGAGAATTCATTCAGAAAAAGAAATCAAATCAGGAAAATTATTCAAAGCATACTTTAAACCAATTCTGGACCTTAAAACAGAACTAATAGATCCACTATGTGTCTATTAACATATTCTGTATCTTAGCTATCCTAACTATCATTGGTACTAAGGATACAAACAAGCATTAACGAATATGTTTAATCTGTCCACAACTGACCTTAACATCAATTGTCATTAGTTAAGAACCAGTTGTTCATCTAAACTAGTTCAGGCGTTCAACAAAATTTTAGAAAACTAAACAACGTAGAATCAGATATTAGGTGATCATGTTAATTTAGGCATTGCACACAATTATATATTGAGAATGCATCTATCTATTCCCTAATCATCGATTCCTAATTCCTAGAAAACCCTAAACCTGATTACGGAACTACTCAGACATATGAAAGAAAACATTAATTGCAATATAAAATCAAAGAGGATTTAAAATTCTTCTCAAAAGTGGAGGAAGAAATCTTCTTCATTCCTTACAGAAAGTTATAGTCGTCAAAAATATGATAGATACTGATAAAAGACTCAAATGAGTATTTATACGTTTTAAAACGCGTAAGTATCAAACACAGAAAATTAGGTCTGTCTTCGACGATCGATTGATCAGAGTGTTGATCGGTCGATCCACAAAAATATTGATCGATCACAGCAACAGCTGGTCGATCATGAGGCCGGGCGCAACAACAGCTGAGATAGGCGATCGATTGAACAAGACAGTGATCGATCGATCAATGTGTTTTGTTGTTGAAATTTTCAGAATTGCTTTGCTTCTGCTACAACTCGTGCTTCCCGTGTATAATCTGAATTAGGTTTGTTTTACACCTTTAAAGATTCTAAAACACTAACAAAGATTCTAAAAACATACGAATTAGTAAGATTAAAATCTATAAAAACAAGATACATCAATTAAAAATATAGAGTATATGCTTACTGATTTGATGGCTAGATGGAAGCTAATAATGACGAGCATGTTAATCAGATAGAAAATTGGTAGATTTCGTTATCATTATATTAGTAATAAAATGCACACTGAATTATAAAATAAGAATAACTAATCAGATCAATATATTTATCACAATAATTTTGAAATGTAAGATATTTATATGTTATTGTTAAGTGTATTCCTTATATTATTTATCACGAGGTTTTATTTTTGGATGTGTTGATTATTTTTAGAACATTAGAGCAGCTCTAATGGGATATTTAAAGTGGAGTTCTTAGTAAATAATGGAAGATAATTAAATCAAAATTGGTAATTATGTGAAGAACCGTTTCTTGAATAAGAGTTTTAAGAAATCTTAAGAATTGGTGATGTGTCAGCATATTATTGGAGGAACGATTTTAGCAGTAAAACGACGTCGTTTTGATATTTTCTCATAGAAAGCTTCTCGTTGTTTTGGTTTGACTAACGGTTTCTGACTCTGATTCTTCTGAAATCAATAGTTTCTTCTCTTGTAACAGGCGATTTTCTCTTCTCCAATGGGCTCATCGAGTGTAATATATGGTTGATTTTGTCCTAGTTTTGAGTTTGTGACTGGTTGGTGTAAGGTTCGATGATGAGGACAAAGTTTTGTTAAGGTATTTCTCTTATCTCATGAAATCAATCAATTGATTCTTCTACTTTTGATGAAATTGAAGCCCTATTCAACTTTCTTTATGACTTCAGTAAATGATTTTGTTTTATGTTTTGCGAGGGTAACAAGTGAGGTTTAGGAGAAAACAACAGATTAGAGAAACTGTTGTAGAGGATTTGCAAGATATTGTACGTTTTTAAAGACTTTATCTGTAATTGTGTTATGTGTGTTGAAATTGAACAAAATATGTTGAGAAAAGCCTTTTTACTCTGTATTCTTGTACATTTTTGGATTGGTGTTTTCAAGAAACTGGAATAGAGAAACCAGACTACTTGGCTACGGTGGATGTTGATCCAAATTCAGCTACATATTCAAGTGTTGTTCACAGATTGCCAATGCCTTTTGTGGGTGATGAGCTTCATCATTTTGTTGCTGAATTTTACCATTAGTTTTGCTTGACTTGTGATGGAATATTGTGACTTGTTCTGACTAGCAATGGATGTAGTTGGTGCAGATGTGTTGTTTCCATCGCTATTGCAACTTCACGGAGGGATAACTGATGTATAAGAAAGGAAACAAAAGGAGATATGCGACAAAAGATACCGAAAAAGAGACATAGCAGATAAGGGAAAGATGTCAGAGATAGACTTGACGGAGGGAAGAAGAGTGTGAAATTTGCTTGGAGATTCGAAATAAAGTTGTTCTTCCTACTTGCAATCATTCAATGTGCATAAACTGCTACATAAACTGGTATCAAACCTTACCTATTTTTGGTCACTTTCGGTGTCTTCACCACTCAGTAGTCCTTTTCTTTAGTTGTGGAATCCGTTGTTTGAAACAGGCGTACACGGTCACAGTCGTGCCCGTTTTGTCGAGGCAGCTTGAGAAGAGTGAATTCTGGTGATCTATGGATTTACACTTCGAGCAATGAGATTGAAAGTTTATTAGGGATTTACAAGGAGAATCTGAAGAAATTGTTGATTTACATTGACAAGTTGCCTCTCGTTCCTTCTGATCCAACACTTGTCCCTTATGCTTCACTTTCTATGTGTACGTTCTCTTAAGCTTTGTTTCTTTCTCTTTCTATTCCTTTGTTCCGCACATAGCAATTTCCATCAATATTCATGTCTTTGTACACATCCACTTTGTACATTTATATTTACATGTTTCCTCTTTATGCTTTTAGTTGAAACTTTTTATTCTGAAATTTACAGTCTGATAGTGGAAGTTGACTCTGCTGCATCTTATGATGATGAAGAAGACATCGGGTTTTACTAATGGTCAAGCCAACATTGAATGCCATTGTTGCTCATGTTAAGCTTCTGCATTTATAGATGAAGGTGTATAGTCTTTCTTCCCTTATCTTTCTTTTTTCTGGACTTGTTTATATCGAGAAAATATATGAAAGTATAGGGTTTAGAAGGATGGAACTAATCCAGATCAAAGACCGAACCAGAATATCTATTTCTTTGTTTACTTGGTTTTACATCAACCATCTCATCATGTGACATTCATTGAGGTAATACAATTATGCATATGAAGCAAACATAAATGGTTTTGTTGTCTGTAACTTCAGACCACTCTCAAAGATTTGAGTTTTTTTTTTCTTTTTTCTTTAAGAACTCCAATGGGGTTCTATTGGAGGACCAACAATTTTAAATCCTAATTAGTAGTTTTTAACTTGTCAATTGTATTTCTTTCAGTAAAAAAATATTAAAAAATCTTTTAAGGCGTTATTGGAGTTGGTAATTAGACTAATATTGAATAAGTTTTTTTCACTTTCTTAAAAGTTGATAGATTTGGAAAATGGCTTTTTGGTGGTATTATCTTAGCTAAATTAACTATTAATGATATAAAGAGACAAGAATGTCCTATAGAAAAAGAAACTATAACTTCAGAAAACTTCTGATTATCAATAAAAACTTTGCTAGGCATCGGTTCACTTTTTGTGTTTCCTTTACCCCTGAAATAACTCTTTGAAAGTGTTTTTTTTTCTGGTCTAAATCAACCAAACCGATGTCAAACATAAAGAATTGATCTGTTGAAAATGGCGTTAGAGATCGTGTTGCTCGAAGATCTCATGAAATCTGTGGACAAGAGGTAGAAGAAAAGGTTTGGGTAATAAAATACCGTCTAATATATAAGGCACCTATTTATCAAAAATATTATATGTTTTTTCAGTTCGATGTTAACAATTTATTAGCGCATATTTTATTATTTAGTTCACTAAAACATTTTCAATCTTAGTTAATTTATCAATTACCGTCTAATTAGTAAGTTACCTATACATTGATAATATTATATGGTTTATCTGTTTGATGTTAGTCCGCTAACAACTTTATTAGCGTATATTTTATCATTTAGGTCGTTTTTCTATCTTTGCTAATTTACAACTTACTGTTTATCAAAAATATTATCAACTTAGTTTTAAAACATGATCACATGTGTTCTAGAACAACTAAGGACTAATATTTACTAAACTAATATCACGCACTCAGCAAATGACTTTTATCCTATTGGTCTGTAAGTATAATTAAACTATTTCATTTGCGCAAATACCTATA
The DNA here is from genome assembly GCA_023374145.1 of Lepidium sativum. NCBI lineage: Eukaryota > Viridiplantae > Streptophyta > Magnoliopsida > Brassicales > Brassicaceae > Lepidium > Lepidium sativum. The sequence continues at coordinate 13,300 of JAKUCM010003615.1, forward strand.
TTATATATTATGTAAGAATTTGGTTATTGGACCGGCCAATTATGATAAAATATATAATTTGCCGTTGACCAAAAAAATGTTCACCCACTCATAAATATCATTATTAAGTGATATTCACTAAATTCGCCCTAGTTAATAATCGGTAACCAGATCTCTTATTGTATGAGCTTATATTTGTTTCTAAACTACAAAACTCGTTTTGGTTATATAGTATAATATACCATTGTTACAGTAAATGGAACCACCTTCACGTGGAAAACGCGGGAAAAGAATCTCGAGAGAAATTCTTTTTTTTTCTTCTTTATTTGTTAGTAGAGTTCTAGCATTTGGTATCCCTGTATTTAGTTATGAACATATTCAATCTTGTTTCAGCAAATTGAAAACAAGCAGAGATGTGTAGTTTATTTGCAAATCTCTTACTACTATCAAAGACGAAACCAGATTTTTCAGACAAACAGATCACTAGTTCACTATGTGTTATCACTAAGCGATTCAAGATGAAGAACAGATGTATTGTTCCTGTAAGGATCTCATATCTTTTCGTCTTTCTTCTACACTTTCAAAATTCCTGTCCTTGTTGATATTGTTCATTATTCCTTTGATCTACGTTTGTTTCTATAGAGAGCTATTATTAGTTCTGTTTTCTTAGGGTTCTTTCACTTTACGTTGTGTCTTGTTTGAGTCTAAACTTGATGAGTATACTAAAGATTTGGTATTTTGGTGTTCTAAATGGAAAAGGTTGCGCGATTGTTTGAACAAGCGATCTTTGAAGACGCGAAGTTAAAAGTGTTATTCTTAGGAGTTGATGAGAAGAAGCATCCATCAAAGCTTCCAAGAACTTACACTAATACTCACAGTGACTTAACAGAAAAGTTAACTTTAGCTGTTTCCCAAACCATCAATAATTCTCAGGTATCATCGATGATGTTGGTAATATAGAAAATGTTGGTAAGGCTTCTCAATTTGGCGAGGAACCAGATTCGTTGTTACTTTTGGAGGACACGCACACCAACAAGAAGATGCGTGTTGTAGAGGACAAGAAGGTCCTCAACGTCCTCGCAACAGTTAGGCGAAAGAGGGACGACATTGTAACGCAGCGAAGTCAGGACGGCAAAAGCAGCTCCGCACAATTGACGCGTGAAGAAATACACCAACTCGTTATTGAGGTACTTTATAACTTTCAATTATTTTTAGTATATTATTTTATGAACCTCGGGATTTTTTTTCAGTCGACTCCGCGTACTAAGGGACGTCTCTTCGGCCTTGGGAACCTTGTCAACTCAGATGGTTTCCCAACTCGTCCCTCGCAGAGCCGTTTATCACAACAAGAACGGGAGGAGCTTACTCAGCTGCGGGAGAAGCAGGAGGTTATGGAGCGTCAAATTCAGGAAAACAATGCAAAGTTCCAAGATTTTGAGAGGATGCAGAAGGAACAGATGGTGGAACTCGCCAAATTCCAAGCCATTTTCCAGAGTTTCTCGGCTTTAGGAAATTCACTATCAGATACACCTCTCGGTACTAGATTTATTACATATCCCTAATCTATTGTGTAGTACATTTTAGGTCTTAATTTTATAAACCAATTTCCCGTTATGTATATATTTTAAACCGTTTTGATTTCTATTATTTTGATCAAAAAAATTTGATTTCCAATCGTTTAAATACTAATCACGGCAAACAACAACAAAAAAATTATGCTTAATTTTCCGTTGGTAGTGGTCGGAAACTACTGACGACTATTGACGGCCACGTCTCCGACTGTCTTCGACGATCAGCACAGAGTGGTGGGTAGTCGTCGGTATTTTCCGACTGTTTTTGACCCCACCTTCCTACCGTTTTTGACAGCACATCTTCGACGGGTATCGACAGCTTTTACCGACTACTTTTGACGGTAGTTTTTCGACCGTTTTTGACAGAATCTTTCCGACCACGACTGACCGCACTATTGTTGTCGGATATTTCCCACGATTACTGACCAAATTTTGGTTTCCGACCATCTCAAACCCACAGCTCAAAACGGTCAATACCCGTCGGATTTGGGGAGTTTCAACCGTTATTGACGGGGTTGTCTGTTAGAATTAGCTTTGTTTTCTTGTAGTGATCTGCAAGGTTTAGGGTTTAGGGTTTGATGTTTTGAAGACTGATGAATAAGTTTATGGATTTACCAGCTGCAAGAGTGGGCAAATAAATTCTTCCGGGATGAAGTAGTAGCCGAGTGGAAGAAGGTGAAAGGTAAGATGTCACTTCATGTTCATTGCCATATTAGTGAAGGTCACTTCCTTCTGGATCTCATTGCAACGCTTCGGTATTATATTTTCTGCTAAGAGTCACCAATGGTAAGTTGTGCAATGTTTATTTGATACAGATGAAGTTGTTAGAATGTGATAGATATCCCTCATTGAAAATCGAGTGAATTACAATCTAATATATATACTATATGGGAATGCACAGATGACCTGTTGGGAATGTCTATAACTAACAAACCGAATGATATATCTCATGAATATTCATCACTTTTCTTTGGTTGTTTAGATAATCCAAAGGAAAATGAACGTTTGTTAAGCATAATAAGTCTCATTATCATATACGCCCACTCCACTAGTTATACAAGGTGAATGGTATTATGATGCACTTGTTACATGTATAAAGTCTCACGAAAGCCATCTCTATTGTCAGCAAATTTCTTTCTCTCTAGCTTCCACGATTTAGAGAGAAAGAAATATACCCATTATTAGATTTTGGTTAAGGTTTCGTAGATTTTGATGCAAGTTTTGGTGGAATACAGATCATCATTTGTGATCCACAACAAAATGACAATTGATGATGCATGTGATAAAGGAATAAACAAAAAAGCTACAAGCCTACAACATTATAGGAGCTATTTGACATTGTATAGTTTAATGACGATATTGTTGGTGGTTCGCTTCATTATGGCCATATAGTACATTCTCATGTATTATAGTACTGTAGCTTAACTTTTTCTTCTTTCGTCAGTTTTAAACAAAAAATGTCTCCACAATTATGACCTGAATTATTGTATATATCTATCAGAATTTGAGGAAAGGATCCAAGTAAAAGTATAAAAACACGTGCGGGCAAGATTATGTGGTGAGGCAAAAGTCCAGTCCTTGTGTTTTGCCCATTAACTGATCACGAATGATTCATGTCTTTTGACCTTAACATTTACAATCGTCTGCAAAAGAAAAAACTTATGGACAGTAAAAAAAATTCAAAATGAAAAGCAATAATGTGGATGATAGTTAAACTGACACATACCTCTATTATTTTAGAGATCGAAGATATGAGATAAGCGAATTATAAAGAATGACTCTTTTTATTAGCTTAGAAAATAATTCAAAATCTAAATTCTCAAACTCTTAATCTCATACATTATATCAAGCATTGCTATCTCTTTATATAGACTAAACTATTTCTCAATTCCAAAAAAAGAAAGAAAACAATTATGTTTTGGATAACTTCCTAAAACATCTCTATTATGTTTTTGGATAATTTCCTAAAACATATCAACTAGTGTAGTTTATTAGCTTGTAGCTTCTTATTGCTTCTTCCCATAATAAATTGGGCTTCTTCATGTGTTTTCATAATGCTCTTTGTCATTTCTATTAATGTTCTATTCATCCTTTCAACGACTTCATTTTGTTGAGGAGTATATGGTGCGGTGAGGTGTCTCTTGATGACATTCTCTTCACAAAACAAATTGAACTCTTGGGGTACAAATTCTCCTCCTTGTTCAGTTCTAAGAACTTTTATTATTTCCCCCGTTTCTTGTTCTACCATTGTCTTGAAATTCTTGAATCTCAAAAATGCATCACTATTTTCACATATATCTAGTTTAATCCTGTATAAATACAAATATGTACTCATTACCAGCAGCCGTACACACTGTTATAGGGCCACAAAGATCTCCATAAACTAACTCAAGCTTCTTACTTGCTCGAAAATATGTTGTGTTGGAAAGACTTGCCTAGCTTATTTTCTAAGTAAGCATGAACCACATACTTATTTGTCAGTGCTTACTCGTGGAACACCTTTCACTAGGCCTTTTTCAATCATTTTTCGTGATCGTTGCTTGACTTATATGTCCTCACCTCGAGCGTCATCTTGTTGATTCACTAATCTTAGAAAGATTAAGATGTATTGTATGCTTTATCTCCATCGTTACCTTGTATAAGCGATATCATAACCTTGTTGCCTTAACAATCAATCTTCTTTCTTGATCTCTCATCGTCAAGACATCTCCATTCATCCTAATGTCACATCCTGATTTTGTAGATTGTCCAAGACTTATAATATTGCTCTTGAAATCAGGAATAAGATACATATCTTTCATCACCTTTTCATTCTTGTTTTGATCAATAAAGGATATCGATCCTTTTCCTTTGATATCAATTTGTGAATCATCACCAAATATTACCTTCTCGGTGATGGTTTTGTCAAGCTTGAGGAAGTATCTTCTATTTATGGTCATGTGATTGCTAGCTCCATCGTCAAGATATCAAATGTTTTCCTCATTATTTTCTTCGAAACTCAGTAGACAACTTTCTTCATTAAACACGATCTCATGTTGAAGAATTCATCTCCATCTTGTGTTTCTTCTTCTTTTTCATCCTCTTGTGTTTCTTGTAGCTTAAGGATAACAAATTACTTTGGACAAATTGAAGTCTCTATTATCACGACCTCGTCCCCTTCCTCGACCACGTCATCCTCTTCCTCTTCCTCTCGATTCTTCACTAGAATCCCTCGTTTGGTTTTGTGATTCCAAATACATCAATAGGTTTTGATCTTCTTGAGCTTCTTCTTCTTCTTCTTGAATCCTCTCTTCATAAGCTTTTAGACGACGTACAACATCTTCAAACCTTGTTGTTTTAAGATCCAATAGTTTCTCAAGATATGCAACCATAAGGATGTATTTCTTTCTAGGAAGACACTTGAGAAAATTCTTCACCAACTTGGTTTCTTCGATTTTTACTCCAAGAGAAGACGACTTTGATGAAATTGCCGATAAATTGCTCATAAAGTTATCTATGGATTCGGTTTCTTTCATTTTAAGAAGATCAAACTTGGACATCAAAGTTTGTAACCTTGTTTCCTTCACACACTCAAATCCTAGATTCCAACTTTTTAATGGCCTCCCACACTATCTTTGATGTGTCTAACTCACCAACTTGTAAGATAAGATCCTCCGGTATTGATTGAAATAGGAATGTCATCACCACGTTATTCTTCTTTCTATCATCAATCTCTGTCTCAATTACCTCTCATACCTCGTGTACATTGAGACATACCTTCATACTTATTACCCATATGGTATAGTTAGTCGGGTTTCACATCGGACATAGTATAGAGGTATAGAAATTATTGTATAAAGGAGGCTCTGATATAGCATTGGACATAGTATAGAGGTAGAGCCTCCTCCGCCTTTGTTCTTCTCCACGGCTACTATAGCATTGTTGTCTCCCATGGTTTGATTTCTTTTTGATTAAACCTTGCGTTTAATCCTTTTCTTGTGATTAAGACTCTTTTCTTAATCAGTGACTTTGCTCTAATACCAATTTTTGTTTTAGAGATCGAAGATATGAGATAAACTAATTATAAAGAATGAATCTCTTTATTAGTTTAAGAAAATAACTTAAAACTTAAACTCTTAATCTCATACATTAAAACAAGCATTGACATCTCTTTGTACAAACTAAACTATTTCTTAATTCCAAAAAAAAACAATTATGTTTTGAATTTCTTATAACATCTCAATTATACTTTTTGATAATTTCCTAAAATATTTCAAATAGTCTACTATATACCTTTTAGCTCAAAAGACTAACTTCAAGCTTACTCCAACAATCTCTTCATTTTGATGGACTCAATTTATATAGGGAAGGAACAAGTCCCACCTTATGGGCTATGTAGACCTCACTTAGGGCTATTTTGTTCCTGTTGGAACATTCTGAAAATGGATCCCAAATGCTTGGGAAGACTAGAGGAGCATGTAGCCACCTCAGCCAACTCATCTTAGCAGCAAGCCTAGTTTATAATTCGTAACCAGATCTGTATATGTTCAATATCATAAATGTACGATAAAAATCGCTTTTGTTTTGCATGGTGTGTAAAAGAAGAACAATCTTTTTGGGTCATTTGTAGGGATCTTGTAATGGGAAACCAATTTTCTATAAGATGATTTATTTTGGATTAAACTTGACTAAAAACTATGAATTTTTGTCGAATTCTTCTTAGACGGGTGGTTAATTTCTTTGACACCAAAAATTTGATTTTTTCCAATATATATAATACATTAAAAACAAATTTTAGGATATTAATTTTAGGCTATATATCAAAATAAAAAATATCTTTTAATTCAATGCTAACTGGTGGAAATTATGAACCTAATACATTCTATGTTTTTCTGGTAAGGGCTATTGGGGAGATGATGAATACCCATTTTGCATCACAAGAGTCCAAGACCTTAAGGTTCCGACTAGTTCGAGAGATGATTCAGCCCAACCAAAAGAAAGCTTAGCCCACTAGTTTATAAAAGTGGGCTAAAGCTTAGTCTGAACTTCAAATCCACAAAGGAGACATACCAAGGACAAATCTACGTTACATTTTCTTTGGTGCGTATTCAAAAGTTTCAGAAAATGTTATATTTACAGAATAATATTCAATCTGTACAACGGAGAAGAACATATCAAAAAATCTAGATCACACAAAACTCTAACCTTTTAAATAAAATTTAAGGTCTAACCTGTTGCCACTACTTTTAGTCTTTCTCGTCTATGCATTCTCATGAGAAAAACTTCACATAATCCGGCTGTGTTAAGCTTCTTCTTCATTGCCCCTATTCCAATAATCATGTCAAGAGTTCAACGGATTGTTGATCTACCAAAAGATGATGCCCCGATTTGGCTTTCCCTGCTCTGAGAATAGAAACAGAGAATGTTATGTCT
>JAKUCM010003616.1:0-35517 GCA_023374145.1 Lepidium sativum
GAGAGAGAGATTTAAACCTAAAAACTTGAAAACCAAATGATTTAGAACCGATATAAATTCGAGTTTATCTGGTAACTAATTTTAAAGGTTCTTTTCTGTTACTATTTTTTTTAGCAGACAATATATAATCCGAATAATAATCAAACTCAATCAGAAAGTTGGACAATCCCACTCATAAGTAAGTGTTTTTTGGCTATATATCCAAAGTATTTCCTTAGTACAAAAACCAAATGATTTCAAAACTTATTTTTAAAATACTTAGAAGATAATTTGTTTATTTAGTTTTGTTGAAGAATAAAAACTACATTTCTTGAGAACTGATCTGTAGCATAAGTGAAATAAACTAAAGCTAATAATTAAAACTCAAAAATTTTATGGTCTCAGTTTAAGGTAGAAATTTAACATTTTATTTTAAAAGTTAGATTTCCTAAAAAGAAATTTACTAATCATTACTTTTTTAGTTATAAAGAATCTTGTTTACATATGACATGCTAAAAGTGATTAATTTGACCATATCAAGGAAATTGAAATTTAAAGCGTTGAGATTGCCAATTGTTGACACACAGAGTTTGAAACAATAATACTATAACAGGGTTGAAAATAAGAAAATGAAGACTGTGATTCAATATTGATTTTTAAATTTTGTACAAAAAATAATCATTGATTTTTAATGTTGTTTTTTATAAATTATATAATATTTTATATGTATATATATATTACGTAAATAATAAAAATTAAAAAATTAATATTCGAAAATAATGGGGCCATTATACTGAATTTTTGTGGCCCATTAAGGTACAAGTGCTACATGAATCCACCAACTCTTTTCTCCTCACACAAAAATATCTCATCATGTGTTCTTCGTTTTCGGGTCTTTTTATTTTTTCCTATTTTGACACTTTCTTTCCGAAAGGATTAGATCTGACTCACGATCACGAGTCACGACACTTAGGTAAGCTCGGAGAGTTTTATCCACCTCTTATTTTCTGATTTTGATCGATTACTTTTTTTCTTTTCCTTCTTTTGTAGCTTCTGAATATCTCTTCAAGTCTTTGGCTTTATTCGATTTAAAGTCGATGCACTCTTCATCTAATATCTTTTTCTTCGTCACCATCGTTGTTTTTCTCGTGTTTTATTATTACGTTGTGGTGGAGAATTGACGGCGGAGTTCATGGTGGGGTACACGCCAGATATTTTTTGCCAAGTTGATGGTTTTCCAGTAGATTCTGGGTTTCTATCTTTGAAAATGACGTTTCTTTTTAAAAACCCAATTGTGATGGTACTTCTCAAAATGAAAGTATAGCTGTGATCTGGGTCTTCACAAGTGAGTTTGCTTAATTTGATCTTTATTTGTTTGTTAAATTGCCCTTATGAATGGTTTTTGCTTTTGTTCTCTGAGTTCTTTTTTTGTTTGTTATTTGTATAGTGTCTTCGGCTTATATAGACATTGATGGTTTCTCTCTTTGGAAATATCATAGGTACAAGCATTTGAAACACGTGTTTTTAGGAAGAAAGATGGTTGCGGCAAAAGAGAACAAGTTTCTGACGGTGGCACCTTTCGAGTGTGCGTGGAGTGATGATCTGAAGTTCCGGGAAGCGGGAAGAGGTTGCGTTGCCTTTGATGCATTTGCTCACAACGATGTTACGGTGGTGTTCAGAGAGAATGTGGGGACTCAACATTACCACTATAAGAAAGACAATAGTCCGCATTACATTGTCATCATTGGAAGCAACAGGAACCGTAGGCTGAAGATTCAGGTAGATGGGAAATCTGTGGTTGATGAGGAAGCTTCTGACCTCTGTTGTTGTTCTATGGAGTTTGAGAGTTACTGGATTAGTATCTATGATGGGTTAATTAGCATCGGTAAAGGCCGGTATCCGTTTCAGAACCTGGTGTTCAAGTGGCAAGACTCCAAGCCTAATTGTAGTATTCAGTATGTTGGTCTGAGCAGCTGGGATAAACATGTTGGATATAGAAACGTGAGTGTGTTTCCCGTGACACACAATCATATCTTGTTGTGGAAGCAAGTAGATTGCCGTGAAGTTAAAGGAGATGAGGTTAGTGATGAGGAGTCAGTGAATGATGGGACGGGTTATAATTATGAACAATGGGGGCTCGGTAATTTTTTGGAGAGTTGGGAATTATCTGACACAATCTTTGTTGTTGGTGAAGAGGAAATGGATGTCCCTGCTCACAAGGTTATCTTACAAGCATCGGGTAGTTTTCCTTTGAGCTCATCAGATGGGGGTGTCATTCAACTTCATGGAGTATTGTACTCGGTTCTTCATGCACTTCTTCAATATATCTATACGGGACGAACTCAGGTCCAATTCCTTATATCCTCTTCCCTTAACTTCTTTGTATTTTTTTCAGTGGTGTCCTTCTGCCTGGTCAAATGCTTTCTTAGTAACTTTTTATTTAATTTTTATTGAGCGCGGAGATTGAGCTTTCTGATGATTTAATGACACCTTTTGGTTTTGATGTAGATTTTGGAATCAGAACTTATTCCATTGAGGGATTTAAGTTCTAAGTTTGAAGTGATGCCATTGGTGAGACAGTGTGAAGAAAGTATAGACCGTTTAAAACTAAGCAACTTAGCATTTGACTCCTGCAAAAAAGTAAAATTCTCCTGCCCTATTTCTCCCGCCTTATCTGGTTTTATGTTCCCAAGTGCTTTCCCTGTTGATGTGGGTAAGCTAAAAATGTTGTACTCAACTGGCGAGTTTAGTGACATAAAAATCTATCTCAGTGACCATGGTCTCACTTTTCAATCCCACAAGGTCATTCTAAGTCTTTGGAGTGTCGCATTTGCTAAGGTGAGAACGTTTTGGGGTTGCATATCTAATGAACATGAAATAATTAGTTCTCAATTTTCATTTATTTGCATGGATATGCAGATGTTTACAAATGGGATGAGTGAAAGCCATTCATCAACTATTTATTTGACCGATGTATCACCAGAAGCATTTAAGGCTATGATGAACTTCATGTATAGTGGCGAGTTGAACATGGAAGATACAGTGAATTTTGGTACCAACTTGATCCATCTTCTCTTCCTAGCTGACCGGTTTGGAGTTGTTCCACTTCATCAAGAATGCTGCAAAATGCTCTTGGAGTGCCTCTCCGAGGTAATTTTTTCTTCAGGAACCCTCTAGAGTAAATGATATATTTCTCTGTCATTATCATGTTTCTCTTCTTTTCCAGCGCATGTTACAATTTGGTTTCTGTATGAGAGATAGCTTAACGAGCCGTGATGTGAGTTGGGAAGTCGGCCCTCTGAAATATGAAAGAGAAAAAGAAACAAAGCGAATGCTTTTACCGCGTAGAAAAGTTAAAAAATATTAATCTTGTTCCATGTATATATTACATGCAGGGATGGCGTTTTCGTATTGGAAGGTCATACAACAAGAATAATTCTGTTATGCGAGTTTATTGGGCGCAGAAGCAGACAAATTTGGAAACATTGTAGGGCCTTTGTCAAGCTAACCTCTGAACTTTGTTGCAGGATTCTGTGTGCTCAGTTCTCCAAGTGGTTTCGTCTATCTCATCATGTAAACTCATCGAAGAGATGTGCAAGAGGAAGTTTTCCATGCACTTCGACTATTGTACCACTGCAAGTTTGGACTTTGTCTTGTTAGATCAGACCACTTTTAATGATATTCTTGAGGTGTGTTTTCGCAAACGCTATTCCCTTATTTTTTGCCAGATCTCAACTCACTTGGGACCATGACAGAAAATAAATGCTATGGTTCTTGAGGAAAAATAATGCTTACATCAGCAAGAGTGAAACGTTTCCCCCTGTATCACATGTTTGAAAAACTCTGTCCAGTATTAAATCCTGGATGTGCAGTCTGCAGATCTGACAGTGATATCTGAGGAAAGGATTCTGGATGCTGTTCTCATGTGGTGCATGAAAGCCGAGGAGTCGCATGGTTGGGAAGTAATAGATAAGCTGATGAACTATTCTAACCCCGAAATTTTGTTCAAAGAAAGGCTTCAGTCACTTGATGACTTGTTACCTCATGTACGCTTCTCTTTGTTGCCATACGAGTTGCTGAAAAGGGTAAGGCAGATCTTGACTTTGCTTATGCTGGATGAACTTTATCATTCTCTGTTAAGTTAATTGTATTAATGCCATTTATGCTTATTGCCTGTGCAGTTAGAAAACAGCAACCTAAGCAAACAAATTCCGATATTTAGACGTCTTGTAAGTTTTACAACATCTATTCCCATCCTTTTTTTGCAGAATATTTGATTTGTCATTTCAAAAGTTATTTCCTCTCCAAGTCCTCACTCATTTTATCTTTTGTACAGGTTAAGGAAGCTGCTAGCTTTCTGGCTTCTGGATTCTTATGCCCAGGAAATGAACTGATGTAAGAATTACATTGTCGTGTAGCTTATGACTGTAAACGTCTCCAGGTTTATATTTCCAAATTACTCAGTTATTAAGACTCTGTCCTGTAGTTCAAGGTTCCAACACCGAAGATCAAGTTTCAAAGAGCTTCAGTACATTCGTGATGGGGATAGCAATGGGGTTTTGCACTTTGTGGGAACATCTAATGGTAGTCATCAATGGGTCAACCCCGTTCTTGCAAAGGTTAACCTCTTTTTATCTTACTTTCAATATTCATAGGTTTGGAAATCCTCGTATAAGATGACAGGGAATTCTGCTGGAGCAAAATATTTCCTTACTCTCAGTTCTGCATTGTTACAGAAAATGATCATTACGTCAAGCAGCCCCACCTCCAGATTCACTGATCCAAAGGCTTTGGCTTCAAGAACCTACGTGGTATGGTCCAGCAAACTTCGCTTGTCTTATATGATTGGAATTTGGCTTGTACTACAACTTGTATCATCAATTTCATTTCTTTCTAGTATTACATTCTTAGCTGTGGTAAGAATTTATTTGCATGTTCTCTTGAAGTATAGGAAATGATCTAGTTTTGTTTCTTTGAGTAACTTTCGTAATTACAACTGATTGGTGATCTTGTTGGCCCATCTTAATACAGAGCTTATAATATAAAATGAAGGAAGTCTGTTTCCCTTTTGGATGCAAAATTCAACCATCTGGTTTCAACTCTGGCGATCTTAATCAGACATCTTAAGACGAAGCATGAATTAACTGCAGTGAAACTACTTTCCTCTTGCATACAGAATTAAACAATATTATTTCCGCTGTTTTGCACCAGGGTACTTCCTTTGCAGGGCCTAGGAAGGAAGATGGCCATATATCATCCTGGTGGATGGTGGACTTAGGCGAAGATCATCAGGTTTCCTCCAGAACTTCACTCTCAATCACATCGCATACTTTAGTTTTCATGAAGACACAAACAGTCTAAAAGTTTGCAGAAATAAGCATCCCCCTTTAGAATATATTTAGTAAAACTGTAAAAGAATAATGAGGTTACGTTTCTAGTCAATCTAGAGTACTAACCGGAGGTTATTGGGTGCAGCTTATGTGCAACTACTACACCTTCAGACAAGACGGGTCACGAGCATACACAAGGTCCTGGAAGTTTCAGGTAATTTTATCTTACATGCCAGTCACTTTATGTCTTTTTAAGACGAGATGCTTAGGTAGAGTTTGTGTCATTGTTTGTTTGATGGGTTTGAAGGGATCGATGGATGGGAAGACATGGACGGACTTGAGAGTCCACGAGGATGACCAAACAATGTGCAAGGCTGGTCAGTTTGCATCATGGCCAATCACAGCAGCAAATGCATTGCTTCCCTTTAGGTTTTTCAGGCTGGCTCTGACTGGTCCAACGGCAGACACATCAACTCCTTGGAACTTTTGCATTTGCTACTTGGAACTCTACGGTTACTTCCGTTGAAACCACTGCAATGAATTAGCGTTTTGACTGTCTCCACTATCACGTGTCTTCTTTTTTTTTTTCTTTTTTTTTTTGTCCTTTGGTTCTTGTTCAACACTTGGATCTTTCATATATTAATAGTAACCATTGAATTGAATCGAAACCAAGACCTAATTTATAGCATAAATTTGAATCCATCATATAAGGTAAATCATATCCATCAAGATTGTACTTGCTATTTTTTATATATTTTTTTTCCATTTTTTTGGTATACATGCTATTTTTTTACTAGAAAGTCATAAATAAAAATTTTGGGGAATAATACAAGAGTAAAATTCATAAGCCTAAATAAGAGAATCTTATCAAATAAAATGATATCGGAAAAGACTTAGCTAGGACACTAAGGACATAACTCGATAAACTACTATCAAACTTCCATATTGAAACTCGATAAGCTACTAATCGATGACAAAACCTCCTTTGGAGAATGAGAATACTTCAAGAATAAAAAACATGTTTCTACACAAGCAAGAATGGATCTCACACATCTTTTGATAGTGGCGAAGTCTACACAGTCGACCGCTTTTACGCCTTGATAGAAACCCTAAACAAAGTAGACCTCAAACTAGTTCTAGGAGTATGGAGAAGAAGTGAAACATAATCCCACTTGGAAGAAACTGAACCCAAAAACACATTGCAACCGAATGAAATGGGAGAAGAAGACTTATCTAACAATGTAGGACAACAATAACCAAGAATCTAACTAAGAACCTAACAGAGACTATACCAAAAACTAAAAGATGAACATCAAACCTAGCACGGCAACGTGAGAAACATGGAAAAAACAAACACAAAGACAAGATATGTACTTCACCGAAGAGAAGCCCGATCCAGCGAGATGTCACCAACGACCTTTTCTGACGGGAGTTCTGAGATCTATTTCGACAAATTACAATGAGGAAAGGATGAGACTTAGGCGAAAGAGGAAAGAAGACTCCGATCTGTTTTGTGTGATCCCACCCACCTTCACCCGGAGCTCAGCCGAAGGACCACCCGTGCACCACCTCCGTCAAAGAATAACCACCATGGAAGCTCAAGCGAAGCTAGCAAACATCAAAGACAAACTCAAGTCAAAGCTTAACTTCTTGATATTTTGGCCGAAAAATATAAATTGTGCGTCAGTCAAATTAAATTAGGTATGGGCAATATACACGGAATCGAAAACCAAAACTAGAACCAACCCAAAATAATGGATATCGGATGGTTTCCCGAACAAAGGAAAATACCTGCCGGGTTCTCTTCATTTATACATGTAATAATATTCTAGTATGCAGTTTCTAAATGGAAAATCGGTCAAAAAAAGGCTAAACTTTTCACGAATCGCCAAAAAAGCCCAAACTTCTTTACTAACCAAAACGACTCTGAATTATATTTAACTTGCCATTTGTTTTACGCAAGTCACGTTGACTTGCCATAATAAACACACTGTTAGTTGGTTTAACAGAAAATTAAACAGCCGTTAATACTCGGGTTACTGTTGTCATTAATTTATACGACGTCGTTTTGGGTAAAAAAAAATGTAAAAAATTGTTGAGAATCAGACTCAAACTCGTGTTCGAAAGGTGAGGAAGGAGGGTGTTTGCCGCTAGAGCTAGTGACACATTTGTACATTTAATGAAAGCAATTGTATATATCCTCTAATAATTACGAGTCAATAATTTTCAAAACATCACCACTTTGATCCGAGCTTTCTTCACCACTTTGATCCTGACAGTACTTATAAATGATATAGACATTGAGAAAGAAAAATAGCATTTTGGGATTAAAACTAGTGTACTAGGGTAAATAAAGAGCAACAAACAACAACAACATACAACAACAACATACTTCCAAAAGTTTATTAGTACTTCCAAAAGTCATTAGTACTTCCAAAAGCAACAAACAACAACAACATAATTCAAAAACTAAACTGGAGTTACAATCCAAACCACTGTTCCCATCCCCTTGTTTGTGATGGCTGGTGTTGAGAAGCTTCCTCCCAGCTTGAGTGTTGTGCATTTGAGGATTGGCTGACAAAAGATTGATCTTGTGAGGATGGTGGAAGTTCCCAAGCTGAAGATTGGGTGAAGGATGTTTGATACTGAAAGGGTTGTGAATCCTAAAATTGAAGTCCCGGTTAGACAAGGGACTCATTACTAACATGTTACATAAACATAAGTAAGATTATGGACAAAATAATGTAGACCTGATTCTTCCTTGGTCTGCCTCGTTGTTTTTTAGTTGATGGCTCTTTAAAGTCGTTCTCACATGTGGTCTTATTATGCCCTTGTTGTTGACATTTTGAGCAAGTCATGATTCGGTGAGCACGGCTTAGTTTGCTCTCTGTCTCATATCCTCCCTTCTCTCTGTCATGATTTTTAGGCCTACCAGGATTTCCAGCTCTATTAGGTGGTGGGATCACACCTATTCTATTGGTCTGAG
Organism: Lepidium sativum; assembly: GCA_023374145.1. Taxonomy (NCBI): domain Eukaryota; kingdom Viridiplantae; phylum Streptophyta; class Magnoliopsida; order Brassicales; family Brassicaceae; genus Lepidium; species Lepidium sativum. The sequence continues at coordinate 8,296 of JAKUCM010003616.1, forward strand.
GCCACTCCAACTGACCATTAAGAGGCTTTATTCCATAGTTGTATGTCTCACGCCATCTGCATAAGTGAGAGCGTAGGTTTGAGAAACAATGAGGACAGAGTTTCAAACTCATACACAAAACATAAAGGAAGTAGCTATGTACCTGATTGTTGTGTAACAATCAGCTACATACTCGGACAGTTTCTTTCCTACAGCAAGTATAACCTTAGCAGCATGAATACATGGAATGCCATTCATTTTCCAGCTCCTACACGCACATGTTCGTTCTTCCAAGCATACCACGTATGAATGACCTTTGTACTCAACCTCTGTTTGTGGTCCAATTGCCCAATGCAACCTACATTCTTTTGATTGCTTCTTAACCCTATCTAACTCATTCATTGTCTTCTTTGTGAACTTTGTAGTCAAAATATTAGCTAATTTGGACCTATTGTAATTCCTAGTCATACATTGTAGTCTAATTCCCTCTAATAGGTCTAGCAAGGGTTTCTTCCTAGGTTCTCTGATGGTCTTGTTGAAGGATTCACTAAGGTTATTCAAGACATCATTGCATAATGAACCTAAACTGAAATAGGCTCTAGACCATGACTCTGGTTTGTGGAGCAGTAGGGATTTATGTGCACTTACATCATATGCCTGAATTGCATCAAGGTTATGCTTGTACAAACCTGGTGTGTACGACTTAGCTATGTACCAGAATAGCTTTTGTAGCCTCAGATCGTTCCCACCTTTTCTCCAGTTCTCATAAACATGCTGACAATACTGCCTATGTTCTGCTTCAGGTAAGACAGTTTGTATCGCCTTAACCAAACCCTGCAAGATCAAACTCAGAAGGATTAAAACTGAGATCAAACTCTATGATCAAACTCATAACAATTAAGTTAACTGTAACATCACCTTCTGCTTGTCAGACATTAAAACGTAATTGTTCCCTAAACCCAACTTCAAATCTCTTGCTAAATGTTTGACAAACCAATCCCAATTGGTGTCATTCTCTATCTCTACCACTGCCCAAGCTATAGGGACAATCCTATTGTCCCCATCTCTACCAACTGCAGCCAACAACTGACCCTTTATATCCCATTTTAAGAATGCACCATCTAGCCCTATCATTGGCCTACACGTCTTCAACCAAGACTCTTTCTGTGACTGAAAACAAATATATAGCCTATAAAACCTCGGCTTGCTTCCGACTGTAGCTCTTGGGATGGTTTTGATATCAAAGGTGGACCCTGGATTACTCCTAAGAACTTCAGCTTGGTAGTCCCAGATCCTATCAAAGTGCTCTTCATGTGTTTTTCTCCTCTGTTTCATCAACATCGTCTTCGCCTTGATACAAGAGTTTTCCTTAGCATTCAGTTTGTACTCTCTCAGAATTTTTGTTTGTATCTCCTTCGCAGTCATCTTCGGATTCAATCTTAACCTCTCAGCAAACAAACTTGCAATTGCAGACCGTTTTAGTAGCTCTGACTCTCCTGTCAGCTCACATGTATGTTTCTTTACATACGTCTTGATCATCAACTTCTGTTTCCTCTTCTCAAACGCACAGTAAATCTTCCAAGGAAATGGAGCCTGATCTTCTCTCATCGTAACAGCACAAATTGCACCAATCGTTAAAGCAGATGATCTAACATACTTGATGTTGTACTTGGTCTTAAGTGTGTATCTAAGGCAGAGATGCTTGAATTCATCAGCATTTGAGAACATTTTACCCAATCGCAGCAACTCCTCTGGATCCATGTCTTCCCTGTAAGCATCTGCAAGTCTCATTTTTTCTTCATTCTCCTCGTCAGATGATAGAGGATCAAGTACTTTGTCTTCATCCCATGCATAATCATCACCATCGTCTTCATCTACCTCACAGTGATCATTCCTCACCTCATCTCCAAAAATAGCTAAATCTGTACATGTTTCTTCTGTAATTCCACCATCATCCTCTGCTTCATTAATGTCTTCCTCACTCAGATCCTTCCTCTCAATCTGATCCTCCCTTTCAATTGGAATCTCCCTCTCAATCCGAACCAGCCTCTCAATTGGATCCTCCCTCTCAATCGGGACCTCCCTCTCAATCGGAACCTCCCTCACAATACCTCTACCAACTTTACCTCGCTTCGTCGTGATTTTGGGTACAGACCCAGTAGCTCCCCCACCACCGCTTCTAGTTTTCTTCGACTCTTCGCTTCGTCGAGATTTTGGGGACATACTCAGTGGTTTTTCAGGCATAACCTTCTTCTTTTGTCGAGGAGAGCTTCGAAGAGGTGGATTTTCTTTGGATTCAGACCTCTTCTTTGCACCATTACCACCATCTTTTCTTCCCCTTTTTGATGGCAAAGAACTCGAAGCAGGTGGACTCTCACCAAGCGGATCGTCTTTGAGAACGAAATTCCGAGGTGATCTCCGAACCAACTTTCCATCTTTCATGAATCTAGTCCTTGCCATCGAAAAATTGATGTAGGGATTTAGGTTGAGAAAAATCGATTTGGGAATTTAGGGATTTCTGGTTCTCGATATGAAAGAAGGTTTTTAATTGACTCGTAATTATTAGAGAATATATACAATTTTTTTTACCCAAAACGACGTCGTATAAATTAACGACAACAGTAACCCGAGTATTAACGGCTGTTTAATTTTCTGCTAAACCAACTAACAGTGTGTTTATTATGGCAAGTCAACGTGACTTGCGTAAAAAAAATGGCAAGTCAAATATAATTCAGAGTTGTTTTGGTTAGTAAAGAAGTTTGGGTTTTTTTTGGCGATTCGTGAAAAGTTTAAGCTTTTTTTTGGCCGATTTCCGGTTTCTAAATGGGTATAAAAACTTTATATCTAAAAAATCCAAACCCAAATAGATATTACCCGAAGACCATAGTACATGAATGTCGATGACTAAATTAAATATGAAACTGTTGAGCCTATTTAGGTATTAAAAAATTGTTGACTAATATCGTTACTCCTTAGTTGGACAAAGAATATTAAAATTTTCACAATTTGTTAACTTATTTATATCATTTATGATTCAAGCTATTTGGATATGGATTATATTCGATCAAGTCAATTTAAATATAAAATTAGCTACTTTTAATGAACAATATATTCAAGTTAATTTCTATTATTATTCTATTAATATTTTATTCTTTAGTTATTGATTTTAGATTTATATCTGTGATTCAAGGTTTACAGAAAATGTGACAAAATCAAACTTTGTAACAATTTTTTTAACATATATATATATATATATTAAAAAAATTATTTTGAAGATTTTTTCGATCTCATATTTCATTTCCAATCAAGTAAGGAAATATTTATTTAAAATTTCTTTCGATCATGGGTTTATTACCAACTTCTGTTAGATTGATCTAAAAATTTGTCATCTCAGAGAGAACAAGTTTTTTTCTTGTATTAATTATTGAGAAAGTTGTGTGAACTGCCATCTTAAAAGTCATGAATTGTGTAAAATACCATCGATTTATTTTATTTTGTATAATGACGAAAAAATCCTTAAGCAAAAGAGAGAACAAATGGAGAGAAAAAATGTTAAAATCGATTAAAATCTTAGAAAGTTTCAAAATTCCCAGAAAACTTAAATGTTAAGCATCTATATATAAAGCTGAATGATATTCCCAGAAAACTCTAAAAATTCTCAAAAACTCTAGCTGGCGAGACATCAATGTAGCTGGGACCACAGAGAATGCAGTTCGGATAGAAAGATGGAGACATGCTGAGGCTACGGGAGAAGTTGATGCCAAGGCTGACAAGATAGTAAAATCAAAGCTGGCAACAATTGATGAGACTAATAACCAGCTAGAGGACAAGAATTACCACCTGGGAACATTCATAGCAGCATCTGATCTACTGGATTTACCTTTTGAGGGTGAACTTTTCTCGTGGAGAGGAATACGCTACTCTCATGTTGTCCGATGTAGATTGGATAGAGCTCTTGCTAACAGTAAATGGATAGAGCTATTTCCAACAGGCTACTCAAAGTATCTTCGATTCGCAGGATCTGATCAGAAACCTATAATAGTATGTTTTGACACACAAAAGAGAAAGAAGAAAGGTATCTTCAGATTCGATTGAAGACATAAGGATAATGAGGAACTAAAGGCATTATTGATCAGACTTGTAATAAACTCCAGAATGCACCCATTCGACAAAGAACATGTCACACCAGTTCAGCCATCACGCAATGGAGCAAAGAAAAGAAAACGAACAGTGCAGATCGTTTAGAAGAAATAAAGAAGGCCCTAGAGGAATTTATGGTAAGCTCAAGTCAAATGACAGCCTAATCAATGAACTGAATGCGAAGCTACAATATGCCTACAATGAAGATGAAGCTTTTTGGAAACAAAGAAGCAGATTATTATGGCTCCAACTTGGAGATCAAAACACTAGTTACTTCCATGCCGTTTCAAGAAACAAAAAGGCAAGGAATAATCTATCGATGATGGAGGATGAGAATGGCACACAAGCTTTCAAGGAAGAACATATTGCCAAAATCATAGTAAAGTATTTCAAGAATATCTTTACTACTGCAAGTAAGGGCAACCCCAGCACAGTTCAAGATGCACTTGAAAGCAAGGTATCACGTGCAGAAAATGATACTCATTGTTATACCTTCAGCTGCAAAAATCAGGGATGATGTCTTCGATTCAAATGGCGACAAAGCACTGGGACCATATGTGATAAGGGCCTCGGAGGAGAGGACTTGATATGGATCCGTAGATTCGACCTTAGTGATTTTGAACCGTTGGAAACTAGTTGTGGCGGAAACGAGTGTTGGTAGAGATTGAGGTAAAGTGACTAACTCGCTCAATCAATGAACGAACAAGAAGGTTTCAATCACTCAATCAATATTAATCCGCAGACCAATAGTATATCACACACTTAAGATCTAGAGATACGAACCAAAGAGAACAAAGGATTCCACCTAAGACTCTAGTGAACAACACAAGATAAACTCATTTGCAAGGAGAAAACAAAGACAAACTTTGTAAACTGAATAATACTTGTTTAAATTTCATGAAAGGGTGCTTACAAATGAAAAAGGTAGCCTTTATAGGCTTTACTCTAACGGTTTAAAAACAATAGAAGAAAGAAACGAATACAAAACTAGCCGTTGGGCCAAGTAAGGAAACTCATAGCTGTTCTTGTATCTGGTCAGCTTGGGGAAGATCCTAGGCACCTTATGAAATCTCCTTTTGCCTGAATAAGCCCTAAAATCACAGTCAATTTTGATTAGGAAAGAGCCGCTAGAGAGTTAAAGTCCATAGTGTGAATGTGTCCAAATTTGGTAAGTTGATGTCCAAGAGGACTCGCTTAATCCTGTGAGTGCCAGAGCATAGGATGACATTCTGGTATGTTTATAAGTGGTGGAAATAGTCCCCTGCTCGCCAAACATGAGCTTGAAGGCTTAAAGTGGATCCCAAACTTGCCTTAAACATAACCGAATCAATCTCTTTTCTTGATTGGAGAGTATCTGGAAGATCCGGTGGTGATTTCAAGCTTTCTTGGGCTTGTTGGAACCATAAAAGGTACAAGAACATTATCCAAGTGGTTCGAAGGTAAGGTCGACACTTATTTGGTATGTGTAGCTCGATCTTTGGCCTTGTTGCGCAGTTGGGTTCATTGCGGATTCACCAACTTGTAAAATCCATAACTTTCAGCTCAAATTGCGCAGCTGGGCTGTGATTATTTAAATCTCTTAAAGGGACTCTATATTGTTTTAATTCTGTATGAGATTCTTGTCCAAGTGGTGTTGGTTGAATGGCCTTGTGTTTCAATCTTCTCGGATTGGATCGTCTCCGGGTAAATCATTGCGGTCGACGAGCCTATCATTTCCTACTCCTTCGAGAATTTTTTTCCTCAAAACTTGTTTACTGCACATAGATAAGGTAAGTTAGATTAAATTTTATTTATAGCGATTGGAAGCTTATTCCCAAATATTGCTTATTTTGGCTTGAATTTAAAACTATTTTTTTGTCTGGTGGCTCCTCCTTATTAGCAACGAATAGAGGACGCTTTTCCAAGGCTTGGTGTTGGTTTCCTTAAGCTGAGGATGTCCTTGTACTTTTGATGTTTCCATGGCCTTGTAAGTGTCTTCATGGTTCATATGTAGCCTTTCTCCACTAGCCTTGTTCTCCATATATTCTCCTTGGACCAACACTTGTTGAAAACTATCTGGTGGTTCTTCTTTGATCATCAAATCATCTTCAATGTTTTCTGCCTCTTTTATATCTCCTAGACCTGTCTCAAAATCCTTTTGCAAAGGCAAGTGAATCATAATAGAGTTGGAAGATTTCAAATCGGAATTATCTAGACTATTACTAGATTTAGGTGAGTTCATTTCAGTTCTAGTCTTACGGTTTTATCCTCTTCTGTAATTTGGAATTCAACAGAATATGACCTCTCTTGTGACACCTATAACACACCATGTCTTCCAAATTTGAAAGCTTAGAAGACTTACCTTGCACTAGAAAAGCTTGTGGTTCGTTTGTAAGTGTCTTCTCATCAACTTGGTCGGGTTTCTTTAGAGCTTCTTGACCTTTATTATGTTCCAATACCAAGTGTTTTAACTTGTCAAAGGCATCATTGAAATGCTTCATAAGATCTCGTGTACTCACTTTGGAGTAATCTATAGGTGGTTGTGTAACGTCTTGTGGCATACGTCTGATGACTTGGTCCTTCTGAATTGGGTTCTTCCACGTTGGATAAAGCTTGGCTATGTGTCCCTGCTTTCTACAACTTTAACATGGAACTTCTAAGGAATTCTTATAGGTTGAACACTTACCTTAGATAGTAGGCTTCCATTAATTCATTGATGTTGAAACTGGTGTGTGCTTCACCAAGGGTCGTGGAGTTTTCTTTTACTAAACTTTTGGAGGCAATTGGCGTGTGACATATTTCTCATGAAGAAGCCATTTGAGATTGCCCCAAGAGTACTTTGGTTCTCTATAATATGCACTCCACTCTCATCTCATTTCCACCATGAATGTGCCTTTACCCCGTAAGCCGCTTATAGCCAAAGACATATTTTCCTTCTCAAGGATATTATTTCTTCGAAAATAATCTTCTATATCGTCTTTCCACTGTAGATAATCTTCTTTCCTGACAAAGATGGAAGATTAGGGCCATGGTGACAAAATTTGTGACTTACTTTGATAGATGTTTTAAGACATCTTGTGTGGTGGGGAAAGCATTGCACTCTAGGTGCTAAAACTCCATGATTGTTAGGATTCACATCACACCTAAGAGGAATTTTGTAGTGATAAAATCCCACATCTTCCTCATCACATTCAGCTCATCCTTGTAACTGATTTCATATTCAGTTTCGTTGCACCATTTTTTTGATTTGGCCTTTGTTAGTGTAGTTTTGGTGATAGTCTGGTGGCTCAGGTTCAAGCTCTTCGCCATGAAGATTTTCTTCATATTCAGATTCATATTGATCCTCAAAACAATGATCTTCACGTCCCTCATGGTTGTTGTCCATGGACTGTTCTTCTTCTAGGCTCCAATCGGAGTATAACTTCACTTTTTCCATGTAATATAAGCCATTGGGAGTACTTTCAAAAATGAAAATAAATAAATAATAATTAAATCAAAATCCTGAAAAGTAAACAAAAGAATAACAAAACAAGAACAATTTTTTTTTCTTATTTTATTTTATTTATTTTCCAGAACAATCAAAACAAAACATAAACATAATTCGTTTTTTGGTTTTCTTTTTAACAAATAATTAGTAAACGACTTCTAAAAATCAAATCAAATTTTTATGGGTTTTATGGCTTTTAAACTAACAAAACCAAAAGGAATTAAATTTTTATGATTTTTTTATGGATTTTATAAAACTGAAACAAAAATAGACAGAAACAACTTTTGATAGATTTTTTGGTTTATAAGAACAAAAACAAAACAAAACAGAAATGTAAAAGATAAAGGTTGGATGAATACAACATGAGGTAGGAGCTTTTAGCTCAAATACCAGATGTTAAGGGCTTAAGAGGAAAGGACTTGATATAGATCCGTAGATTCTACATTGGTGAGTCTGAAGCGTAGGAAACTAGTTGTGGCGGAAGTGGGCGTTGGTGGAGGTGGAGGTGAAGTGTCTGACACGCTCAAGCAATGAACAAAAAATTCACTCAAACAATCTTAATCCGCAGACCAATAGACCAAGTATATCAGACACTTAAGATCTAAAGATACGAACAAGAGAGAACAAATGATTCCACCTAAGACTCTAGTGAACAACACAAAAGAAACTCTTTTGCAAGGAGAAAACAAAGTCAAACTTTGCTAACTGAATAATACTTGCTTTGATTTCTTGAAAGGGTGAATGAAAACAAAGGTAACCTTTATAGGCTTTACTATGACAGTCTAAAAATAATAGAAGAAAGAAATGAATACAAAACTCTCCATTGGGCCAAGTAAGGAAACTTGTGGCTGTATTTGTATCTGGTCAGCTTGGGGAAGATCCTAGTCGCCTTAGGAGTTCTCTTGTCACTTTAATAAGCCCTCAAATCGCAGCCAAGTTGATGTGCAAGAGGACTCGCATAATTTGTGAGTTCCAGGGCATGGGATGACTTCCTGGGATGTTTCTAAGTTGTGGATATAGTCCCCTGCTCGCTAAACATGAGCTTGAAGGCCTTTAAGAAAAGTGGATCCCGGACTTGCCATAAACATAACCGAATCGGTCTCTTTTCTTGATTGGAGAGTATCTGGAGGATTTGGTGGTGGTTTCAAGCTTTCTTGCGCTTTTGGAACCATAAAAGGTCCAAGAACATTTTCCAAGTGGTTCGAAGGTAAGGCCGACGCTTACTTGGGCCTGGTTAGCTCGATCTTAGGCCTTGTCACGCAGTTGGCTTCATTGCGGATCCACCAACTTGTAAAATCCATAATGTTTAGCTCAAATCTTTTTTTTTCCGACTGATTCTACTTCTAGAAGCTATATGAATGAGTTTAGAATTCATAGAATATTGATTCGTAATGATTTTTTTTCTGTAGTGTTTGGAATTCTTTGAAGAGTGATCGCATGTCCTGATTAGAATCCAAAAATGTGCAAGTGAAGTCTGGATTATGTCTTCGTGGACCAGGGATGGGCTATTGCAAATTCTTCAAGGGACTATATTTTTTGAAGTCTTTATGAGATACTTTTCCAAGTCGTGTTGGTTGAATGGTCTTACGTTTCGATGTTCTCGGATTGGATCGTCTTTGGGTAAATCATTGTGGTCGAGGAGCACACTAATATGGGTTTCCAGCCAGCTTTTACCAATCAAATTGGGATTCAGTGAGCCAAGCAGTGATTAAGGAGATTAAAAAGTTCTTTGCGACCAATGCTTTACCTAAGAAAATAAATGAAACTTACATTAGATTGATCCCAAAGATCTCAAATCCAACAAAGGTGGCTGACTATAAACCAATTGCCTTGTGAAATATATACTTCAAGATCATATCCAAGATTTTCACCAAAAGATTGAACCCACTTTTTCCCTCATTCATCTCAGAAACCTAGTATGCTTTTGTGGCAAACCGGGTAATCTCCGATAATGTATTGACTACTCACGAGATGCTCCATCTTCTCAAGACCACTACTGCAGAAAAGAACAGTCTTATAACAATTAAAACGGACATGAGCAAGACTTATGAATGTTTGGAATGGAACTTTGTACATTTTGTCTTAGAGAGACTCGATTTTCATGAAAGTGGATATGTTGGGTAATGCGATGCATTTCAACAGACACATACTCAATCCTAGTCAATGACGTCCCCAAAGCGAAGATATATCCCACACAAGAAATCTGTCAAGGCGATAACTCTCCCTATACATATTCATTTTGTGTGGAGAGGTCCTGTCCGGTTTATGCAAAAAAGCTCAACAAGAAAACAAGCTACATGGACTAAGGATTTCAATGACTAGCCCAAGAATAAACCACTTACTTTTTGCTGATGACATCAATGTGTTTTTTCGTAATTTCAGCTCACAAAGTATCTCAACATTAAAGTTGATTCTGCAGAGATATGAGGAAGCTTCAGGGCAGTTCATTAACGCCCAAAAATCAGCCATTACCTTCTCCAAAGCTACCAAAGCTACAACATAAGCAACGAAAGAAAAAGTCAAATCAGACCTAGGCAGCTCAGCGGAAGGTGGTGTAGGAAGGTACTTAGGCTTACCAGAGCAGTTTGGGAAAACCAAAAAGATCTTTTGCCTACATACTTGATAGAATCAAACAGAAAACTGACAGATGGTCTATCCAAATTCTTATAAACGGCTGGAAAATTGACAATGCTAAAGAGTGTGCTATAAAGCTTACATACTTACACCATGTCATGTTTTAAACTGCCAGCTTCACTCTGTAAGCGAATCCAATCAATGCTCACCCGATTCTGGTGGGATAACAAACCTCCAAAACGCAGATTAGCTTGGACATCTTGGAAGAAACTGTCAAGGCACAAAGGTAGAGGTGGACTTGGTTTCAGAAATATTAAGGCCTCTAATGATGCAATGTAGGCAAAATTAGCATGGCAACTTATGGAAAATCCACAATCTCTACCATCATGCTCTTTATTTTGTAAATACTGTAAGTACAAGGACTTTCTTACCACTACACCAGCCGGGAATGTCTCACATGGATGCAGGGGAATCCTTGCAAGTATAGATTTGTTGAGAAAACAACAAAGCAGGCATGTAGGAAATGGCTCATCGATCAGGTTGTGGGAGGAGGCTTGACTATCTTTCTCTGTTCAACGCCGACCTTTGGGTCCTCCAACTTTAGAGTCCTCTGATAAAGACGTTTTTGCGGTGTTTTCAAATACCAAACTGTCTATCTAATCAATTGCAGTACAGTATGGTGTCAATCCAATGGGAGAGTAACTAGCAATCAAGATATAATCTACTTATTCTAATCTAAGCCAAGTTCGGTTTAGCGAGTGGTGATCTATCCTAGGTGACAACGAAATCTTAAAACAAAACGCTAAAAACGAAACAAAGTATTAGAATGTAAGAACAGAGCATTTAAAAGTAAAGCAATAGTAAAACTAATAATGAAGTGCAACAAGAAATCTCAACCTAAAGCAGAGTATTAAAATCACGAAAGTTCAATAGAGGAAAAACGGGTTATCGAGGTTTAGGATCAATGATTAGGGTATTCCTAGGGTTTCTAGACTTATCTATCAACCTATTTAGATGACCTCTAAGCAAGGAATCACAAAGTAATCACATTCGCTCTCGCGCAATGGGACCTCTCCTAAAAGACAACCTGACTTGACTCTCGCCCAACGATTGGAAATTCAAGAGGCTTTAAGTATGGACCTTACAAAGCCTAATAACACCCTAGACAATCAATCTCTTGAGCTAGGAAGATGCTATCTTAATTTAAGCATGTTCAAGTGATTCCCCAAACGCCTCTCGGGGGGATTCACCAAGAGATCGAATTTCAATTGATCAGAAAGAAACAAGCATTAAGAACACTTAAATTGAAGAGATCTAAGACCTTAATTAAACATAAACAAGTCTGGAAATTCCTAAGTTTTCCCCTAATCTCACCCTTTCCTCAAGAACCCTAGACTAACTTACTCAGAATTCATGAAGTAAAATATAGACTTAAAATTGAAAATCAATTGCATAAACTTAAGACTAAAAATCCTAAATGCCTTTGTAAAGATAAGACTCGAAATTTTCTAGAAAATATTGTATATCAAAACTTGAAATTCTAGTACAATTTATAGATCAAAAGATCTTAGAGAAAAAGGAAAAATACTTAAAGAGAAAAAGGAAAAATTCCCTAGAAAGAAAAATGGGAAATTCCTTTAAAAAGTGAAAAGGAAATTTCCTTAAGAAAGAAAATAGAAAAAGCCTAAAAGATAATTGGGCTTGCACAAATGGGTCTTGATGGGCCTTTTTCGCAGAGAAGCCCAAAAAGTCAATCTTCGTCCAAAGTCTTAGTTCTGGCCCGTAAATTCACTCGACCAAGTGATGGTCGAGTGTCATGCTCGAGTGTCAGAGACTCGAGTGCCAAATCTTCTAGTTCGCATCCTGAACTTCAACCTTAGGCCAGACGATTCCTCATTGGTCTTCTTGTATTCCGGAATACTCCGTGATAAGCTCCAAAAAGTACCTAAAAATCCCTTTTATGCAATGTATGCAATGCCCAACACTAATAATGCAAATTATGCTAAAAAGAACCTAAAACAATGATAACAACGCAAGTATGAATGCAAAACATGCTAAATAATGGTCCTAAAATGTGGTAAAATGCAAACACATCAACTCCCCCAAACTTAGTCTTTGCTTGCCCTCAAGCAAATATGCATCGAACTAAGAAGGAAGAGAAGTTGCTGACAATGGGAACATCTTACTTAAACAAATGACTTGCCAAACTGAAAAACCGTAATCCACGAGTGAAACCTAATTCTTTTGTAAGAATTACAATTTACTTTCATTAAGGCTTAGCATTGAAAACCGAATATTCCCTAATACTTAGTTGGACTCTTAAGAAACTCAGATTCGAAACCTATTTCTTTCAAGTGCAGTCCGCAAGAGGGGCTATTGATCAAAGACCTTGGGATTCAACTTCCTCAAATTCAGCTAGTCACTATGGTTTAATCATTTTCGATCACTTCTCAACTCCTTACTCATTTTTATTGGCTTTAGCTTTATCAATGAAGCACGAAAAGGTACGGGTTTACGCACAGTCCCGGTTCACCTTAGGCATCGATGTATTAGCTTTATCAATGAGACGCAAAAAAGTACGGGTTTACGCACAGTCCCGGTTCACCTTAGGCGATATCGAAATGGTTTTATTGATGAACACAAGAAGGTACGGGTTTACGCACAATCCCCGTTCATCTTAGACCATATATTTTGAGCCGAGTTGAGAAGGATGATTCTATATTCACCTTATGCTTTTCTTGGAACTTAGCTAGCTGAAACTAAGGAAGGATCTTATGCAATGTATCTCAAGCCCCTAATTTGGAAAATAGAATTCGATTATGAGGTAACAAATCAGGTTCTTTTCGAGACACAACCTAAGTATTGGTTTCAAAGGTCAATGATCTACCAATCAGTGTTCAAGAGGGTTAAAACGCGAGTTTAAGAGTTCACTATGGTTACTAGCCAACCAACCTAGAAAGTCTACCTATCTAGCAAGATGATTCCCGAAATTCTAGACTCAATCCTATATGATGTTTTTGACTTATGCATTTTCGATTTTTTTTCAAATTTTTATGGGTTTTCTATGCCTTAGATGTAATGCAATCTAAAAATATGCTAAAGAAAATATTTTTGGTTTTTCTATGCCTTAGATGTGATGCAAATGATCAAATGCAAGAATAAAAACTAAGAATCACAGAAAACAAAGTCAAATATCCTTTAGAACCCTCTCCCAAACTTAAATCACACAGTCTCTTGTGAGTATAAAAGTCCGAAAGAGGATCCTAGACCAGCAAGTCAAGTGAAAAATATGCAAAAGCAAGCCAAGTAAAAGAAATGTAAAAGCAAGTCAATTGAAAAATATGCAATGGTATTTACAAGGAAAGGAAGGGGTTTTCGTACCTCTTAATGGTTCCAGTAGTCGGCTGCCACATTCCGCATGAGTTCCATGTAGTGGTCATTATGACTCTGACGCTCGAGCTCAGCTTGCTCGAGCGTTTCTGTCAAGTGTTCTAATTGCTCGATCGATTGGTGCTCGAGCGGTTGGCTCGAGCTTGCCCCAGCTGCATCGAATGATCTTCTATATGAGAAGGCTGCGGGGTTTGCTAAGGAGTGTCTAGCTGGTGCGGGTTGGTGCTGTCTTTCACGATCCGTGGATATGGAGGCTCTTCTTGGGCGAATAGTTTGTGGTGGTGGTGGTGGTCCGCTGTTTCTTTCTAGAGCCGCTACTCTCCTACTTAGATCATCGTTTTCCTGCCTTCTAGCTTCGTCGCTAGCAGTCAGCTTCTTCATCTTCTTCATCAACCATTTGTTCATCTTCTGCAACAAGTTTATGTGCTTGTGTGCTTCTCGAATTGGTTCTCCTTGACGAGGTGGCATCGTGTATTCTTCAAAATAATACGCCTCAGGATCCACTTCATCGCTGTTTGTTGGAGATGAACTCTGCTGAGGGCCATTGGGATCGTACAAGGCTTCTAAAGGTGGATTAAAATCCATGTTTTGCCCCATCCTTATCGATGTGTACTCCCTGTTTGGCAAGAGTAGAAAAGCATTTGGTCTAAGTAAATGATGGAAAGAGTAAAGGAGCTTACCTCGAACTTCCGTCGTAGCCAAGAATTGACTCCTCCTTAAGTGATCGATGTTCATGAACCGAGGGTCAGCCCATTGTGTCTCATCGATTGGCACATTACATCTCTCCAGAATGCATGTGACAAGTCCGCCAATGGTGATCTTTCCATCACGTCCTCCAGTTGTGTTATCCCTTGCCCAATCGCGGTATGTGACCAATTGGTTAGCAAATTGGATGGTTAATCCAGCACTGTTTCGATCTCCGATAATCAGGGATCTGTCGCTCTTTGTACCAACAATGTCTTTAAGAGCAGTCACCAGCATCTCCATTTCTCCTAGATTAATTGTTCCAGTAGTAAAACGTGAGAAAAATTTATTTGCAAGGATTGTCCGAAAATACCTCAAGGCCGGGTTTCGGATCAGTGATGCCTTAAATCGGGAGGACGAGAATCTGCTCCTTGTTGATGCAATCGACCGCCACACATCATCCAACTGTGTTCTATCAAAATCTGGTCCATAATTTTCGGACTCGGCTTTTGGGAACTCGAAGAGGTCCCTAAGTTCTTTGAAAGTCATTCGATAGTCCCTTCCTCTAATTGCAAAGAAGATGTAACCGCAACCTTGCTTTCCTTGGAGACTCTCGTTTTCTGCTTCGTATAGAACGATCTGAACCGTTGCCAAAAACTGGAGAGTCTCTTCTTTGTATGCTCACTGCGGATACTGCACAAATGTGGACAGCCCACAATTTTGCAACATGAGATCTACATCTCTGGTTATCCCCATTGCGGTCAGTGCCTCCTTGCATGGATAGCGGGTCCCTAAAAAATCCATCCTCCGCAGATCGTTTAGTGCTCGTGCCGAGTTATGCCTCTCCTTCATCTCCTTTTCTCTTTTTCCGGCAAGGATTATCTCCCTTGCTTCTTCCGCCTCTCTTTTGCCATACCCATCTTCACGCAGTGTTTCAGCAGCAAGGTATGGGTCCATCTCGTCTTCATCCATGTATTCTGTTCTTTCTTCCGACTCATTTTCAGATTGCACGTCCAACCTTCTCTTCTCCTTTCTGCCGGGTTTGTTTGCGGCCCTAGAAGACTCTCCTTGGGCAGGATTGCTTCTTGACCGAGCATTATTCTTGGCTCTAAGGCGGAGGAGGTTGGCTTCTGTCATGGTGAAAGTTGGTCGGAAAAAGAGTAAGTGTTCTGACACTCGAACTAGATACTGGAGTTGAGGTGATCGAGTGTAGTAGATGAACAGAAAGAGAGATGATTTGCTTCTGTAAAAGAGAGAACAACTAGAGAGAAATGTTAGAGAGAGAGTGTATTTCGTGTGAATGAAAGGAGAGAGGCCCCTCCTCCTTTTATAGAGGAGGAAAAACAAAGGGTGAGCCTTTTCAAATGCAAAATTTGAACTTGGATTAAATCAAATCTTTTTGAATTAAATGGAAAAGATATTGCATTAAAGAAAGATTTAACCCATTTTTCGGAGTAAATGTCTCCCCTTTCTCATCTTTTGGCAGTTATAGGCTTTGAAGGCATGTGAATAGGCATGAAGGCGGGACGCTCGAGCCTGACACTCGAGCAGGTTTGGTCGAGTGTCAGTCTGCCAAAAGCTGGCTGATGCTCGAGTGGGACACTCGACCAGGCGTGGTCGAGTGTTGTCCCATCTTGTCAGTTCCGACCCCACTTGTCCCATATGGGCCCCACTTTCCTGTAAAAGAGTACCAAAAAACCTTCCAAGTGCATGTAAGTCGAAATAGATGCAAAAAAAATGAAAAATAGCAAATATATGTAAAGAAGATATGCGAAAAATCAAATGTATATACAGAGGATACCTTTGGGATTGCCTCCCAATTGCGCTTGTTTATAGTCTCAAGCTCGACTTCCTCCTATTTATTGGAGAGGAGGCGGTTCGTCGAGCAGAACCGAAGTTCCCTCGGGAATTGTGCTGTCGGCCAAATAAGGCTTAACTCTATGACCGTTCACAGTGAATCCTTCTCCATTGCTATTGGCTAGAGTGACTGCTCCATAGGGTAAAACTTGCAGTACTTTGAACGGACCAGACCACTTTGATCACAATTTTCCGGGAAATAGCTTGAGTCTTGAGTTAAAGAGAAGTACTTGGTCACCAAGTTTGATTGTTTTCCGCTGGATCTTTTTGTCGTGAGCTGCCTTTGTTCGATCCTTGTATGCTTTTGAGCTATCATATGCTTCAAGTCTGATTTCTTCAAGCTCATGTAGATCGATCTGTCTCTTTTCTTGAGCTGTCTTGATATCGAAATTTAAGAGTTTGGTTGCCCAAATTGATTTGTACTCTATCTCTACTGGTAAATGGAAGGATTTTCCATAGAGTAATTGAAAAAGTGTGCGGCCAATAGGTGTTTTGAAAGCAGTCCTATAGGCCCAAAGAGTATCATCTAATTTGGCGGCCCAATCACGTTTTGACAGCCCAACTATCTTCATCAAAATCGATTTGATCTGTCTATTAGAGACTTCAACTTGTCTGCTGGTTTGAGGATGATAAGGAGTTGCCACTTTGTGTTTAACCCCATGTTTCCTAAGCAAATTCTCGAAAACCTTGTTGACAAAGTGGGATCCTCCATCGCTGATCACAACTCTTGGCACACCAAATCTGGGAAATATAATGTGTTTGAAAAGCTTAAGTACCACTTTCGCATCGTTTGTAGGAGCTGCAATAGCTTCTACCCATTTAGAGACATAATCCACAGCAACCAGAATGTAACTGTTCCCTAAAGAAGGAGGCTTAAATGGTCCCATGAAATCGATTCCCCAACAATCAAACACTTCTATCTCCAAGATCGGACTTTGCGGCATCTCATTCCTCTTGCTTATACTGCCCATTCTTTGACAGCAATCACATCTGGATATGAACTCTTGGCAATCTTTGAAAATTGATTGCCACCATAACCCGGATTGAAGGATTTTCTGTGTTGTTTTGAATGCAGCAAAGTGTCCTCCATAAGTGGATCCATGACAGTGTTCTAATACTCCATTGACTTCCTCTTCTGATACACATCTTCTGAACAGTCCATCAGATCCTTGCTTGTAGAGATAAGGTTCATCCCAAAAATATTGCCTTACATCCTTAAGGAATTTCTTCCTTTGATGATAATTCAAGGTTTTAGGCAGTTCTCCTCCGACCAAATAGTTTACCAAGTCGGCATACCATGGTAAGCATGTTCCCACAAACTTCGATCCGATCGAAAAACGTCTTCTTTTCTGTGGGCTTGACACTCGAGCAGGTGGTTCTCGAGTGTCATGGTCGAGTGTTCGGTGGAAAAGCTCAATAGTTGCTCTTCAGGCATAGAATCATTCATTGGAAGGGTTTCTTCAACCTGTATCCTTGACAAGTGATCAGCAACACCGTTCTCAATCCCTGGTTTATCGACTATCTCCATGTCGAATTCTTGCAGCAACAAAATCCATCTAAGCAGCCTAGGCTTGGCATCCTTCTTTTTCATCAAGTATCTTAGAGCTGCATGATCAGTATGCACAATAACTTTTGATCCAACCAGATAGGATCTGAATTTCTCAAAAGCGAACACAACTGCAAGCAATTCCTTCTCTGTGGTGGCGTATTTCACCTGGGCTTCGTCTAGTGTTCTACTAGCATAGTAGATCACATTCAGTTTCCTATCTATCTTCTGTCCCAGAACTGCTCCAACAGCATAGTCACTAGCATCACACATTATCTCAAAAGGGAGATCCCAATTAGGTGCTTGGACTATTGGTGCTGTTATCAAGGCGTCTTTAAGTTCGAGAAAAGCCTTGAGTCATTCCTCGTCAAAGACGAAATCCGCCTCCTTGCAAAGGAGACGAGTCAAAGGCCTAGCAGTTTTTGAAAAATCTTTGATGAATCGCCTATAGAATCCTGCATGTCCCAAGAAACTCCTAATGTCTTTGACGGTTTTGGGCGGATGCAACTGAACCATAACTTCTATCTTAGCTTTGTCGACTTCAATGCCTTTCTCTGAAATCTTATGACCTAGAATGATCCCTTCTTTCACCATGAAGTGGCATTTCTCCTAGTTAAGCACTAGATCCGTCTCAACGCACCTGGATAGAACCCTGCACAAGTTTGACAAACAAGAGGAGAAGGAAGAACCATAGACGGAAAAATCGTCCATGAACACTTCGACCATCTCCTCAATCAGATCCGAAAATATAGAAGTCATGCAACATTGAAAAGTAGCAGGTGCATTACAAAGACCAAATGACATTCTCCTATATGCAAATGTACCATAAGGGCAAGTAAAGGTTGTTTTTTCCTGATCATTTGGATGTACAGGGATTTGGAAATATCCACTATATCCATCAAGGAAACAATAATATGAATGATTAGCCAACCTTTCTAGCATTTGGTCGATGAATGACAAAGGATAATAATCTTTTCTAGATGCAGAGTTCAATTTCCTAAAATCATGCACATTCTATGTCCTGTAACAGTTCTAGTTGGAATCAAATCATCATTTTCATTTCTAATGACAGTGACCCCTCCCTTTTTAGGCACACAATGCACAGGAGACACCCATTTACTATCAGAAATAGGGTAAATTATATCAGCATCTAACAGTTTTAAAATTTCCTTTTTAACGACCTCCTTTAAATTCGAATTCAATCTCCTTTGGGGTTCCCTGCTAGAATAAGATTCATTTTCAAGGTGAATTCTATTTGTGCATAAATCGGGAGAGATCCCTCTAATGTCAGACAGTGAATATCCTAAAGCTTTTCTAAACCGTCTCAATTCAGAAAGCAACATGTCTAACTCATCATCACTCAATGCATTGTTTACTATTACTGGATAAGTAGAGTTAGATCTACTTACTGAAATGCGTACCTGAGCCCCGAGGGGAGTGGTTTGAGTTCCACTTTCGGTGATTTGAGCTCCGACCAGTCATCATCGATCTGACACTTGACCTTGGTGTGGTCGAGTGTTGTGGTCGAGTGGTGATTTCCAGAGGCTAAATCGGGATGCTCGAGCTCTGCTTGCTCGAGTGTTGAGGTTGAGTGTAAGGTCTCGAACTGTTTTTCACTTTTCAGTGATTTGCAAGAGTCCAACAAGCCTTTGTAGACCTCAGTCTCTTCGTATATGTATCCATCACAACCGTCTTTTATCAAAGCAGTACCGAGGTGATCTTTCTCTATCAATTCTCCAAACATGTATTTTGAAAGATCATCTATTTCTTGCACCACGAACAGCTGACCCTCAATGGTCGGTTTTCTCATTATGTCGCTGATGCTGAAAGTCATCTTGAAATCTTTCCCAAGGTTGAGTTCGATTTCTCCTTTTGGCACATTGATCACAGCTCTTGCAGTGGCTAAGAAGGGCCTACCAAACAGCAAGGGGTCCTTTGGTTCTTCTCCCATATCTAGAACAACGAAATCTGTGGGGATTTCTACTCCTCCAACCCGAACTGGTAAGTCTTCTAGAATTCCATGTGGAATCCTAACCGATCTGTCAGCTAGTACCAAAGATATCTTACAAGACTTGTATTTATCGAACCCTAATCTTTTGGCGACTGTTAGAGGCATTAGGCTGATCGATGCCCCTAAATCACACAAGCAACTCCTGAATGTGAGAGGTCCAAGCGAGCATGGAATTGTGAACGTTCCTGGATAATCAAGCTTCTTAGGCACAACCTTTCTTTGTATAATAACGCTGACCTCATAAGTTAGCACAACCATCCCTTCGACTTCTTGTGTTCTGTCTTTGACTGCGTCTTTCAAAAACTTTTGATAAGGGGGCATTAGCATAAAGGCATCCAGAATTGGTATTTTCACTTCAACGTCCCTCATCTGCTTTTCAAAGAGAGCTTTGTACTTGTCTGTAACATCCTTTTTGAATCTCTGTGGAAAAGGAAGTTGCGGTTTGAAAGGAGGTGGAGCAAACGGTTTTGGGTCTTTTTGTATGTCAGTTGTGTTTTTGGGCTGTGCTTCTGACACTCGAAAAGGTGGTGCTCGAGTGTGTTGGTCGAGTGTCATAGATTTTGGCTTTTCCGTGCTGATTTCTGTCTGTTCTTTGACCAAATCATCCTCCCCTTCCTGAAGGACACTGTCCTCAGTGTTCTCCGTTGGTTCAGCACGAATTAGCAATTCACGGCCACTACGGAGTGTAATGGCGTTGGTGTGATACTCCTTAGGGTTTTGAACAGCTTTTCCAGGTAGTTGTCCGGTTTGTTTATTAGTTGATGAAGATCCTTGTTGATTCTCCACATATTTGAGACGGGCATTAAGAGTCTCAAACTTGCAGTTGAGTTCATTATGTGAAGCATCAATCTTAGCATGTACTTCAGCAAATTTTCTTGTTAATTCGAAAGCGCTGGCTGTCTGTCCCTTTAGTATCTGCTGCAAGATGTCCATCACTTCAGGTGTTTTTTGTGGTGGTTGCGTGTTGTATCCAGGAGGTGGTTGGTGGTGTGTTTGCTGGTACTGTTGTTTGGGTATGAATAGTTTTGGTTGTGGTTGCGGATGTGGTTTGGGTGGGTACACCTGGTCGTTTGGATTTGCTACATTTGTGTTTCTGTAGGAGAGGTTAGGGTTGGATTTGTAGCTGTTGAATTGTCTGTAGTTGTTGCTTTGATTCTGTACGAAATTGACTTCTTCAACTTCGTCATCGTCTTCTTCAACCCGTTTTGTTTCACCGACATGGTGTATTTGCTTATGGTGAGCTGAAAGTAGCTTGTCCAGTTTGTCTTGTATGGCTTTGAGCTCCTTTCTACTAACCATATCTGAATCTGTTACGCCTCTAGGAGTTCGATCATAGTCTTCACTGTATTGGCCGTCTGCTTGAGCTAAATTCTCCACTAATTCCCATCCATCATCGACATCTTTATTTAGGAAATTCCCATTGCTGGCTGTATCTAGCAATATACGTATCTTTGGAATCACGCCTCTGTAGAGAGTACTGAGAAGAGACTCAGTAGTGAAGCCGTGATGAGGACATTATGATTGGTACATCTTGAATCGTTCCCAAGCCTCAGAGAATGTTTTGGAATGGTTTTGCTTGAAACCAGAGATAGAATTGCAAAGTTTCGCAATTCTGGAATTGGAAAAGAATTTACCTAGAAACGCTTGTTTGCAGGCATCCCAAGATGTGATAGAACCTTGTGGCAAGTGTTTTTCCCATAGATGTGCTTTGTCTCCAAGAGAGAAAGGAAACAATCGCAATTTCAGAGCATCCTCACTAACCCCATTTATTTTTGTCAGACTGGTTAGTCTTTCAAATTCATCAAGATGATCTAGTGGGTCATCAGAAGGTAAACCATGAAATTTACTGTTCTGAACCATGGAGATCATTCCACTCTTAATCTCAAAGTTATTGTTGGCGATGGCTGGTGGGATAATTCCATGGCGTTGAGTGTGGATACTGGGAGCATCACCGGCGCCAATGTGTCTAATTCTCCTAGGACGGGTTCCTAGTTCAGTCGCTTGTACTTGTTCTTCCATGTTCACCTGATCCGTGTATTCTTCGTTTAATCTGTTCCGTTGTTCTCGCAAGTATTCACGAGGCAAACGGTCTATTCTATCAGAGTATGGAATAAGGTCTTCACTACCACGGGATCTGGTATTCATGCAAGTGATTTGTGTTGTCAGAAATAACACTCGAGCGGGTGGTTCTCGAGTGTAGTGATCGAGTGTTTCTGGGGTCTGCTCGAGCTCTCTGGAAACAGAAGAAAGATCAACGAGCTCGGGTTGTGTTGGTCGAGCTTGTTGATCGAGTGTACCTGAAAGCAAACAGAAACTAGAAACGAGTTTAGAATAATAGTATAGTAAAACTTAGTCTCAGAAGAGTGATTTTCCTAATTGTAGCTAACTATTCCTAGACTAACTTACTCAGAATTCATGAAGTAAAATATAGACTTAAAATCGAAAATCAATTGAATAAACTTAAGACTAAAAATCGTAAATGCCTTTGTAAAGATAAGACTCGAAATTTTCTAGAAAAGATTGTATATCAAAACATGAAATTCTAGTACAATTTATAGATCAAAAGATCTTAGAGAAAAAGGAAAAATACTTAAAGAGAAAAAGGGAAAATTCCCTAGAAAGAAAAATGGGAAATTCCTTTAAAAAGTGAAAAGGAAATTTCCTTAAGAAAGAAAATAGAAAAAGCCTAAAAGATAATTGGGCTTGCACAAATGGGTCTTGATGGGCCTTTTTCGCAGAGAAGCCCAAAAAGTCAATCTTCGTCCAAAGTCTTAGTTCTGGCCCGTAAATTCACTCGACCAAGTGATGGTCGAGTGTCATGCTCGAGTGTCAGAGACTCAAGTGCCAAATCTTCTAGTTCGCATCCTGAACTTCAACCTTAGGCAAGAAGATTCCTCATTGGTCTTCTTTTATTCCGGAATACTCCGTGATAAGCTCCAAAAAGTACCTAAAAATCCCTTTTATGCAATGTATGCAATGCCCAACACTAATAATGCAAATTATGCTAAAAAGAACCTAAAACAATGATAACAATGAAAGTATGAATGCAAAACATGCTAAATAATGGTCCTAAAATGTGGTAAAATGCAGACACATCATCCTCATCTTTAAAGGTCTCAGATTTGCTTCAAGAGAATGGGATGAGAATAAGATCAACACTATTATGCCTCATCATTTACCTGAGATTTTAAACTTCAAAACAAGCAGCACAGGAGCAAAAAGATAGAAGAAACTGGTTGAAACATAGCTCTAGGAATTACACAATAAAGTCTGGCTATTACTCTCACCTTAATAACTTTAACTCAGACGAACAAGATGAAGCACCTTCTATGAACTGGATTACAAACCTATAGAATATTGCTACGACGCCTAAAATCAAACTCATGCTATGGAAAGCAGCTTCTAGAGCTCTCCCAGTCCAAAAAACATTAGCATCCAGAGTAGAAGATTTCAGTCCAAATTGCCCTCGTTGCGGAGCTCTAGAGACCATCACACATCTATTTTTCCACTGTACTTTTTTCGCACGAAGTCTGGTACCAAGCACCTTTCAAAAGACTGAACAACCTTGTACCAGAACTTAGCTTCAATCAGCTATGAAAATCGATGAGGAAGCTCCGATGTCACCCGCATACATGAATAGGAGACAGTGAGTTTCTACCTTGGCTTTTTTGGAACCTATGGAAATCGCGAAATGTTCTTATCTTTAACAATATAACTTTCACAGCTGTAGAAATCATCACCAAAAGACTCAAATAAGTGGAGTTCAGAACAATTACCTTGACCTCATATAACAAACTGCAATTTATGCTCAGGTGCAATCTAACGAATTTTGGCTTCAATCAACACATTCATGGTTCTATTTTCCCTCAAATTTTGGTACATGTTACTCAATTAGCATATACTGTTGAAAAGTGATTCAAATTACAATCAATGATTTCAGTTACATGTTTTGCTAGTTTTTATTTCTAATCATTTGGGGGTTTCAGTTTTTACTTTTAATTATAGGACATAATGAGTTTATGGGTATAGTGGGTGCTGTTACATTTTTGTTTCTTATAACTTCATGTTGTCTCTTTCATTTTTGATTATTAGAGAATAAAAGATTTTCAGCAAAAATTTCTTTGTGTTCACTGTTCTTTTCTTACTCTGTTTCTTCTAGTGTTTTGTCTCGTAACAACATTGTGGTATCAGAGCTATGGCAGCCAATGGATCGAATCAGCAAGGTACGGTTCCGATATTTAAAGGTGAAAAATATCACCATTGGAGTCTCAAGATGAAGACGATGTTCAGATCTCAAGAAAGTTGGGATTTGGTGGAGAATGGATTTGAAGATGCAAATCCTGCGGAACCTGATCAGCAGTTACGAGAGAGACGCAAGAAGGATGCAAAGGCGCTGTTCTGGATTCGGACGACTTTTGAGGATGATATCCTGTCTCGAATCTCAGGGGTGAATACATCTCACGAAGCCTGGGAAATTTTGAAGCATGAGTACATGGGAGATAAAAAGGCGGTCGCTGTCAAGTTACAGACAATTCGCCATCAATTTGAAACACTTTTGATGAAGGAGAATGAGACAATGCAAGAATATTTGGCGAGAGTTTCCGTTGTTGTCAACCAAATGAAGTCTTATGGTGAATTCTTGTCAAATGAAATTTTTGTGAGTAAAGTTCTTAGGAGCTTAACTCCAAAGTTTGAATATGTGGTACCTGCAATCATGGAGGCAAATGATATGAGTACATATACCTTAGACACCATGATGAGCTCGTTGATTGGTCATGAGGATTGTCTTGGTAATAAGATTGAGCAAAGTGAAGCAAAAGCTTTCCAAATGAAGGGAGAGTACTCTGGTCAGAAGAATGGCAGCAGTTCTGGAGCTGCAGGTAGAGGACGAGGCAGATCGGGAGGTCGTGGAGACCATGGAATAGGCAGAGGAAGAGGTTATTATGATAACTCAAGAGGTACCAACAAAAGTGACATTCAATGTCATTATTGCAGGAAGTATGGTCATAAGCAGGCCGGCTGTTGGAAAAGGCAGAAAGAAGAAAAGCATGCTAGCTTTGTTGAGCAAGAAGATGAGCAGCCTCGACTTTTTATGGCATTTAAAAGTGAGGTAACGTCCAAATTTGTGTAGTATTTGGATAGTGGTTGTTCAAATTACATGATGGGAACCAAATCTTTGTTCAAAGAGTTAGATGAGTACTACAAGCTTAATGTGAAACTTGGAAATGACAAAGAAGTTCAAGTTAAAGGTAGAGGAGTCGTGGCTATCCAGAATGGTCATGGTAATCTCAAACTCATATATAATGTGTATTACATTCCCGATCTAGCACATAATTTGCTGAGTGTTGGTCAAATCGTGGTAAACAATTGTTCTGTTTTTTTTATGAGGGTGTATATATCATCAAGGATAAGAAATTTGGTCTCACGTTGGCAGTGGTGAAGAAGGCATCAAACAATCTATTTCCATTGAAAATGTCTTCTGTTGAAACAAGTGCTTTGGTCGCTAAAGTTCCTGATATTTTGAAGTTGTGGCATTTGCGGTATGGTCATCTACATGAGAATGGGTTAAGGGTGCTCAATCAAAAGGATATGGTCGTTGGCTTACCAAAGATTGATGCTCTTAAGTTGTGTGAAGGCTGCATATATGGGAAACAAACTCGCAGGTCGTTTCCAGTAGGAAAAGCAAGGAGAGCAACTCAAGACATTGATTCTTTCTTTGCAGATTCCGGCTTTGAAAGAAGCAAAAGTGAGCCTACTCTCTTCATTAAGAAGCAAGGTGAAGGAGATATCCTTGTTGTGTGTTTATATGTAGATGATATGATTTACATGGGTTCTAGTGCTTTACTTATTGCTAAGTTCAAAACTAGTATGATGGAGAAGTTTGAGATGACAGATCTTGGGTTGTTGTATTTTTTCCTTGGTCTTGAGGTTAAGCAAGTGGAAGATGGGATTTTTGTGTCTCAACATAAGTATGTTTGTGACTTGCTTAAAAGGTTTGACCAAGTGATGGCAACAACAATTTTCTATGACAACAAGGCAACTATAGTAATGACCAAGAATCCAACATATCATGGAAGAACAAAGCATATATCCATCAAGTTCCACTTCATCAGAGACTTGGTTAGTGAAGGGTCAATTGTTTTGGAGCATTGCAACACAAACGAGCAGAGTGCAGATGTTCTTACAAAAGCATTATCGAAGAACAAGTTTGACTACTTCAGAAGTAAGCTTGGAGTGTGCAAGTTTGAATCAAGGGAGAATGTTGAAAAGTGATTCAAATTACAATCAATGATTTCAATTACATGTTTTGCTAGTTTCTATTTCTAATAAATTGGGGGTTTCAGTTTTTACTTATAAATATAGAACATAATGAGTTATGGGTGTAGTGGGTGCTGTTACATTTTTGTTTCTTATAACTTCATGTTGTCTCTTTCATTTTCGATTATTAGAGAATAAAAGATTTTCAGCAAAACTTTCTTTGTGTTCTCTGTTCTTTTCTTACTTTGTTTCTTCTAGTGTTTTGTCTCGTAACAACATTTACAGTTTGGTAGTCCCATTTTCATCTTACGTAATATTCTATGATTGTAGGCAAATCGAGGTTGATATATAAGAGGAAATCTTTCCAAGAGATGGTTGTAAAAGAGTTGAGACAAATGCATGAGGACGATCAAAAAACTATATAGTGTCTGGTGCTTTGATATATGTGAATATTAGGCTAGTTTTAGTTGACATTTTACATCATTATCGTTCATATAAGACTCATTTAATCTCATTCTAACTAATATTTTGCATACTTTGCACATAAGAGTCTTAGGAGAATACATATGCATATTTTCCACTTTTTGAGTCATTTTAGGTGATTTGGAGCTATGTATGGAGAGTTGAAGACTTGGGGGTGGATAGAAAAGCAAGGTGATTAAGTGAAATGTATCAAACAAACAAGAAAAGTTGGTTGTTGAGAACCATAACAGTTTTGGTGAGATAAAACCTTTGGTGAAGAACCACCACAACATACTTGGTATTGGTGATCAATGAAAGCCTTAACACAAACGGTATTTGATGCAATTTGTACCAAAGATAGATAAAATAATTAGCTTTTATTTGGTGGTGGTTGGAAGGCGTTTGGATAAATGGTTAGGAAGATCTGGTAAATTTACTCAAGATAATTCCTTCTGCCGCAAAATTTCGAGAATACTTGGACATCATGTCGTGAAAATTGGTCAAACGAATTACACAAAACCAAATTCTCGACCCTATGCTCGTGAAAACCAATTGAGAATCTTGGCCAGACAAATTTATTTATTAGTTTTGACCCATTTCCGTTTTAAAACCTTAAACCCCAAATGTTTTGGGTTTTTTTGAACAATCTTATAATCTTTATTTCTAGTTTTTTTTGTAGCCACTTAAGAGAGAGATGAAGAATATTTGGAAAGAATTTTGGGGCTGATGATCTTTGGATCATGATTTTCCATCTATTAAGATTTATTTATCCTTTCTTCTTACCTCTTTCATTATGGTTATTTCCTTGTTTTGTTTGATGTCTTTAGTATTTGAGTATTAGTATTTGTCTCTCTC